>OMKR01044572.1:0-10423 GCA_900302355.1 Cyttopsis rosea | reverse complement strand
GGGGGGGGGGGTCAAAATCCCAAATTATTCAAAATAGTTGTGCGTGCATGCGTATGCACACACACACACACACACACACACCTGGTTTATTAAGCCCTCCTTCAACCTCCCTTCACCCATCCTCATTGTCTCTTTATTAAAATTCAATTAATAACTGAATGGCTCCGTGTTGAGATGTAATTTAATTAAGAATGAAGTAGTTAGAGGAAAAAAAAAAAAAGAAAGGGCCAAGGAAGGTCGGTGTAAGAAGGCAATTGTAATAAAGATGAAGATAAAGCTCATTATTGCGTTTAACTAGTATGGGAGAATAGTACGCCAAAAGCATACACGATACTTTAACAAATACTAAACGTATTTATTAAAGTAATGCAAGGGTAAGATTCAATAAAATTACGATGCGGAATAGCCATTGTTTTGTTCTTAAACTCCAATGCTGCTGCTGGGGCCCCGTGTCTGATATGTCCCCAGTTCCTGTTCCATTTAACTGAACCCTGGTTTCAAGTAGTTTTGTTCCCAATATATAATTTAGTGATGTAGTGCTGCCATCAGCATGTGCTGGTTTGCTATGGTCTTTTTCCAACACCAGATTGTAGCTACCGCCAGTGTCACTACTGCCCCCTGGTGAGTCAGCTGATTACTGCAAACAGAATAGCGTATGAAAGGAAACCTGTGCATGTGTGCAATATGTGAAATAATGAAGCAAAATACGTTTTCTTTCCTTTCAGTAAAACTTCAAGAAGCATTTTGGTAAGCATTCCACTGGTAAATCAACATTTGCTGTAATGTTATACATAGCCAAATAAAACTTGGAAAGGCCATTTTCGCTGCATTTCAAATGACCGTAGCATGGCATGTGGGACATTTTAGACAGTGCTCGGTTTTGATACCTTCCCGTAGTAGGAGATGGCCTCCTTGTACTTCTCTATGATGTCCTCGGGACTCAGGCAGTTCTTGGCCCGGCCGATCTCAGTGCTGGTGTCTGCACTGATCCCGTTGGCTGTGAGGGCACCTGCGCTCAGAAAAAGACGGAATGTTGTCAGTTAACAACTGCTCTGCGGGGGGCCATGTGCCAATCGATAGTATAGGTTAAAATGAGTTTGTCTCAAACGAAATGATTAATAAAAACCTAAGAGATTGTCAACAGCCTCTTTTGTCTATTAGAGCTAAAAAAGTAAAAAATGTCATAATAAGCCATTGTCAAAATAATTACCACGGCACAACATTTTGGGGTAGAAAAAAAAGGTTTGAAAAGCCTTAATTTAATCATGGTATCTATTAATAATAAAACTTGGGTGTTTTCCTTTCCAAACAGCCATGACAATACAAATTGTATTTCTAATTGCTGGAACTACAATTGTGTATATGAAATGTGTAATCCCTGGAGTGAAACTGAGGCATTACGGAAGCAAAAATCTGTGCAGCCTGGAAATAAATACAAAAGACAAAGATACAAAGATACATGTTAACATGGAGTAGCACTATGCCAACTTGTGAGCCCGCCAAAAAGAAATGCACGCCAAAACAAAAACATAAAAGATAGCGTCAACATTTAAATGTAGATCAATGAGCCTGAAGAGAAAATAGCGATGACAACGACTGAAACAAAAATCCACAAACTTTTATGTTGAGCATTCACTTATGATGTGCAAAAAATACAATGTACAACAACAACAAGGATTTAACCAGTTGGTCACCATTCACCCATTCACTGAGACGATGTTTGTCCTATGGCTACTAGTGGTGCTCACTGACCAATTAAACTCAGAGAGGCGGGTGATATTTCGAAATACAAAATGGAGGTAACAAAGAATTCAATTCAAATATGAAAAATATATTTTTCTTTATTACATTGGCAAGATCAATTGAATGAAACTAAAATAACTCGTTTCAGCATCTTGTCTTCACAAGGGAGTTCAAACTTTCTTACTCCTCACTACTTTATTTTTAATTTTGTTTAACTGAACATGCCAATGTAATAATGGAATATAGTACATTTCCACTTCAAGTCGATGTCCTTTCTGGATTCCTGAATATATCAAAGACAGTCTGCTTTGCATGTTTAATGCCCAAAAGTTAGTTTCCAAGAAGCTCTCCAGACCAGAGGCAGGTAATATCTTGGCCCTGGAATTGGGAGTTATATTTTAGATTCTATACGTTCCATAAGAGTGTAATTTTCTTTACGTTTGAAGTTCAATTCAATTCAATGATTACCACCCTCCTTGAATCAATTTTTAAAAAGAAGGAAAATACTCAAAGACTATTGCTTTTATACCTCTCCCTAAGACCAATAAAGCTGATTGAGTCAATACTGACGTTTCCAAAATGAGCATTTTGGGCTACTCCCGCAGCAAAGACAGAATTTCAATCGAAATGTTTCAAAGGCAATTGTGGAGGTGCATCTCTCAGCCAATCTGATTAGAATACAAATTCCAAATTGAGAGTGCATTGCCTAGCAACGGCGCTGGGTCCATAGTAACGATGTGGCACTGTCAGCGGGACAAGTGTGTGAATAATGAGGTGCTGCAATTGTACATTTCCCTGGCCAGATGTCACAAGCAGCACGTCGGAGAGTAATACTTCGTTGGTCTATTTCAAGCTTATTAAACAAAATTCTTCAAAGAATACGAAGACATTATAGGCTATACTGTAGCACATAATTTGATTCAATATATTTTCCAGCCTTGGCATGGCTGGAAAATATATTGAATATGACAGACTCACACTGAAAGATACGCATTAAAACAGGAATTATAGGTTTAGGTACACACAGATGGTGTTCAGACTGATAAGCCAACATTGCCACCTTCTGGCACAAAAAATCAAAAGTCTGTTCCAAGAGAGATGACCTCGGGGGACCTTACATTTGTCCCAGTATAGGAAAGCATTCTCGTTACAAGATGTGTGATGGTTTATAATAGGGTTATGTAATTTTCTTTTATCACAATAGTCCACTGAAATGTATGGTGTATGGTGTCAGCAGCTCAAATGGTAATCGGATGGGCTCAGTAAACAGAAAGTGGAATTTACCGATTTGAGATTAACAGATTGAAGCTGTACTCATCAATCATGAACTGATCGTGTGCTACCGATCACCCAAAGAGTGGCTGTGAAAGAAGAGCAGGCTAACTTGAACAAACAAAAAAACTACACCGGAGAACATTGGCTGCCACAGAAAGAAAGCAAAAGCCATCCATTTTGATTTTTCAAGTAAATAAAATAAAGTGTGGTTGCAGGATGAAAACTGAAATGAAATGCGCACACAGGGCAGCCCAAGCAAACAGGAAGAAGGATGTGCAATTGGGCTAGTTGGGGTTAGTGTGAGGCATACCGTACCTGGGTCTATGAGAACTTCCTGTGCCCCTACAGACAGAGAGAAAGAATGCAGGTTCACTCCATGACGCAAAGCCAGTGTTAGCCATGTTAGTCCCCACAAACTGTTTAGTTAGTCTGCTTCAGTGTTGCCGTTCCCTCCACTGCCCTCCTTCGTGTCAAAGCTATGAAGTGTCTCCAAATCTTGGCAAGACCACCGTTAAAGCGATCAAATGATTGTTGTGTAAGCAGATGATAAATGGGGAGTTTTAGACGCAGACGGCCTTGGGGATCTACAAAGGCGTATGATATTATCCATACCATATAATATTAATGCCTACAAGAAAATACTGCTTTTAGGCCAACCGGTCCAATTATAAACTGCTACAATGAAATTGGGTTTGACTTTTCCCATAATTCTGCCCCTCAGCTCGTGTTAATAGCATGTTAATTAGAGAGCAAAGAGACATTAATAAACGTTAAACACTTGATAACGTGTGAGACTGTTGAAAGGAGCAACACATTCTGATGCGACATGACGTTACTGTCATGGTTTAGCGGCGAGGAAATGCGCTCACCTGGTCTGTGGCGTTTCCCTGTGTCTGCTTGCTGGGAGACGTTTGGTTTGCGGGCGGCTCTCCTCCCAGCGGTGCCCCCGGGGTAGTGGAAGATGACAGAAGCTGAGCACAAGCCCTCTAAGGCAGCTAGAGAAGTATAGAACAGTATGGAAGTGTAATGCTAGTTTGAAGCACGGTGAAATATTATCCTTTTTTTTTTCTCTCTGATAAGATAATAGAGATAAAACCACAAGGAAATCGCCATGCCAACAGGTGCTCAAGAAAATACAGTTGGAAAGGTGAATAAAGTGGACATGGTGGATAAAAAGACTCGCTAATTATCGTTTTGGTCATAAAAACTATGTGTTTTGTTGTTTGTCGTTATTTTTTTAGAGAGTAGCACCAGTATGGGATTATACTGTAGTGAGAGGCTGCCCTCCAGACGTACCACCAAGCCAAAGGAAGTCATTCACCCCCCTCAACAGCTCCACGGCCATGTGATAGTGGACCAGGGCATCCTGCAGCATGCCTGCCTGGAGACACAGGTCCCCAACATGCTTCCTCATCCGGCCCTGGCAACGCTTCTTATAATGCCTGATGAGAAGGCAAGAGAAAACCAATAACTTTTAATCAAGTAGTACGAAGAAGAAAAAAAAACACAAAAACACAAAAAATCCCTTGGTTTTTACTTTACGATTTGCAGAGATTGGATTTATGAGACATACAAAGTTTACTTCTGTTATCGTTTTTTTATTTTATTTTATTTTTTAAACAGAAGACAGGCCTGCCTTGCTGCCATTGTTAATTCTTATCTTACCAGAGTGTGCCAGGGTGCCAGGAGAGGAAGACTCACTGTCAAGTGAATCTTATCAGCTAGCTACAGGAGGGATATGTGAGGGAGGGGGCACAGAAAGCACAAGCAACAAGAGGCCAAGAGAACAATCAGTTGATAAAAGTATCAGCTGACCTGCTATCCTGCAAAGCCCTTCGCGATAACACTGGGACCGGGAAGGGACGGGCCCCTCCAGGATGAAGAGGAACCGTTTCTAAGACAGAACTAGCAAGCCGATTGTGCATGACCTTTTCGAATGATTCTTCAGGGCCGCGAAGACTGGGAACTAATGTTAAGTCGGTCCAATAAATCAGCTCTCACTTGATGGGACTAAAAGTTAAAAATGTGAAGCAAACATTTGACTTGTTTTTGTTATGGCAATTGGAAATTTATCTCAAGTACATTTGGCACATTTTTCCATTTCAATTCATATTAATGCTCATTGGGCCATTTCAATTGGGTCATTATTTAATCTGTGTCACTGGATATAGATTCCATAATCTAATTCATGGTGTAATGGCTGCGTGTGGCGCTGTGCCAAGCAGAGAGGTAATACAGCTCTCCATGAATAAAGATATGAGATCCATGTAGCCAGTGGGAGTTTTCATGCTCTTGCTAGCAGAGAAAAACAAAAGCTCTGTTTCAAACTAAACCTTCCCAATCCCAGATGGCCTGTGTTCAACTGGAGACAGAGCAGATCTCAGCGTGAAAATATCGACATGTGTTCAGCAAGTCCAAACTATCAACTCCTCCAGTAAAAGGTCCTGGCCATGAGTCAACGTTGCCAATTGTTCACTTCTGCATTGCAACTGCACAGCCCAGAGTAACACGCTTCAAAATGCAATGCATGTTTAACTGGAAAAAACACAATGGCTATTTGCATTGGAATTCAAATTGGAACTTGGAAAGTTCAAATTGCAGGAGCAAGCAAATCCAAATTGCAGAAGCATGTTGTGCAATAAGAGAGAAGTTCATCCCTTATACAACATAATATATAAATGTTATCCGAAGTCTGTGAAGTCTCCCTGCATTTATGTTCACAACTCTACAATTATTTAGATGTGGCCTTAGTATGCTCAGGGACGTCTATCTAGTCGATACTATAACATGCTACAACATCAGAATCAGAAGAATCAAAATCTGTTCATTTCATTTCAACAATATCACAGCCAATCCTAATTTAAGGTGATTAACCTTTGTTAAATTTGTCTATCAACTCAAAGCCGGGGAGGAGTGATAAGTTTGGCAAAAATCCATGAACCCATGCACAACAGTACAGAGACTGGCCTGTTTCCTTTGGGGCAGGGGCTAAAAGCTGACGGGAGTGGGCGTGGGTTCACAAATAAGGGCTCACCTTTTCACACCCAACAATAAACTCACAGGACAGTATGAAAGAAAAGAAGAAAAGACAAATAAACCACAGAGGTAAATTAAAGAAGAAAACATAAAAAAAGAGCAAAAATCAAAAAACAGACAGATTTTTGAGAGGAATGGTTTGTTTTTGAGCAGGCTTTGGAAATACTTGACACGAAAATAATAAAATATCAAATAAATGAAAAAACCCACACAAACAGGCCGACATGTCTGTTATACGTCTGATTTTCCGGAGTCATTGAACATTAACGTTGGCAAAAGAGAGCGCAAAAGCCACATCAAATGTTCAAACATGTTGAAAAAAAAGGTAGATTGGTTTGCTCAGGTGCAAAAAAAAAAAAACAACAAAAACAAAAACAAAAAACTCACCTGCTGTCAGTGTCCAGACCCACAAAGTCCTTCTTTTCGAAAGGCACACAGAGCAGGGGTATCTTATCCCCGGACTTGTCCGTGGCCCGGTCGAGCCGCTTGGATTCCAGGACAATGAATATGGACTCCACAAAGTCCTCCACCCTCTTCTCCACGTCAGGGCACTGGTCATAGCTGGGATAGAAAGCCACATCTGTGCGCTGCTGCTCAGCTATCTCGCCCTGGAGCCCGAACACCAGGAGGCGTGAGTCGTATAGCGTGGAGCCGTACACCTCCTTCTGCCCATGGAAGCGCTCGGCGGTTTGGGGCCACTCCTTGGCCGAGGCGCAGGTGGTCACGGCGATGAGGCCCACCACCTTGCGGTGCGTCTGGAAGTCACCCCACTCGTTGTTCTCCGGCAGGTAGTGGTGACGGTAGCGGATGTAGAGCTGCCGCTGCGAGTCCCTCACACTGACCTGGCTCACGCCGGCTATGCGCTTGTAGATCCTGAAGAACTGGTCCTCTGGCACGATGCCGACCGGGTGGACGACCACCAGGACTGTCTGGTGGTCCTCCGCACACTGCATGTAGTCTGGGACGCTCATCTCCTCATGTGACTTAGTGGGAAGGCAGACAAAACAACATTTCATAGGAATTATTTATAATCAACTTCAGTGTAACATATAATGACTTGCAGCGACATCTTTTTTTCTGGGTACTTAACCAGCCACTGATGCAGTCCCGTGGACTGTCAGAGAGCTGTTCATGACAGTACTGTACAGTGCGCCACATCCCGCTCTCTAACCCTAACAACACAGAGCCATCCACCATTAGAAATGTAGACAATCTGCAAGGAGTGAGTGTCTCAGGCGGTGGGCCAGCAGCAGCAGAGCACCTGCCCCATTCAGAACCAAGCTGCCGCTATGGGAGAGCTAAAGAAAGTGACAGCAAGTCCGCGTTTTGTCAACGCACCAAATTAGAGCTTCAACTACCGATTATTTCCATTATCGATTAATCTGTCTATTATTTTCTCGATTAACCGATTTAGTCGTTTTGTCGATAAAATGTCAGAAAACGCTGAAAAACGTCAATCGCTGTCCCCCGAATAAGATAACATAAGAAGCTGGAATCAGAGAATTTGGAAATTCTTCTTAAAAAATGAACGACTCAAAACGATGAATCGATGATCGAAATAGTTGCCGATTAATTTAATAGTCGGCGACTAACCGATTAATCGGCGAATCGTCGCGGCTCTACACCAGACCAACTGAATGACAAGCGTACACAACAACATTAGCCTGCCAGTGAGCTAGCGCGCACACTGCTAAGTGCTGCTCGAAGCCGCAGGTTACAGCGACACGCGTTGTCAGCGTTTCATCTCATTCGCGCACGGGCCGGCGCACGTCGCGTCATTCCCCTGAACAGCGGCCACCTTTCGCAGCAGCTGCCACTTTGAAGCTTCTTTCTCGACGAGATGCTGCTGCTTCTTCTTCTTCTTCTTCTTCTTCTGCTGCTGCTGCTCTTCTTCTTCTCTTTTTCTCTCACGATAACGAGACGGCTCGCCCTACAGGCGGGAGCCGGTACTGCGCGCTCGGTTGACAGGCCTTCTTCTTCGTCGTCGTCGTCGTCTTCTTCTTCTTTGGTGTTTATTGGCGGTTGGCAAAGCGGCTTAGAGGTGCATTACCGCCACCAACTGGACCTTTTCAGCAGTTCCTGGGCCTGACGCACGCTCTCGACATGGTGAAGTGGTGTTAATGAATAATCTACTAGTTAAACGACTTGATTAAATACAAATCTAAACTCTAATCTAATCTCTGAGAGAGAAAAAAAAATTAATGTTTTATTGTTTTAATTTATTATTTATATATGAACTCCACCGGTCACAAACACCATTTTATTAAAGGTTCTATACAAACAACAGTTATTATTATTATTAAAGAGTAAAACATCAGGCAGTATGATGAATTATTTGTACAATAATTTGCTAATGAATTTCTGTAAAACCGCATCCCATGCATTAGAGGGAAATGTTGAAAATTAAACAGATGCGGATTTACATTGTACTATATTTGACCATCTCAACAGTAAAACTATGAGTTACACCTTTGCATGCTGTAAATATCAAAATATTCCGGTGACTGCGTTGTAATTTGTGAAGCATTGCATTCATTTAACACCTTGGTGTCTGTTGGTTATAAATGGGACTCGTTGTCAGGAGTATTCAATACCACACTGACCGGTAAAATATCTCCGATTTGGTCAGAACGCTTTATATGGGAAACGGCACATTTTAATAAAGTTATCAAACTGGGTGGTCTGGGTTTTGATGTCACTTAAATTTGAAATAATGATTTGCGTTATGTTAATATTTCCCTGTAGTGAGATTACTGTAGTATACTATACTACATCATAGTATTTCGATGGATATTAGGCTGGAAGATATACAGTATAACACCCATGACAGCAACATTGAAGAAGAGAATTTCACATGTGTAGACTTGTAGATTCCATTTTTTATTCAACCCATACATCATCACTTTCACAATCTTCTTGGAAGACAAAAGCAACTTAATCCCAATTTATTTTTTCTTTGGACATGGGGAATTGGTCCAACAAGCAACAGGGGGAACTCAATAAGAGATATGGAATGTCTTAACAGGGTTTATAGTGTATACACGTCACACAGGCAAACACGATTTACTACCATCGATCTACATAACGGTACACAAAAGTGTACACAAAGGTGTGTGAAGACTGCAGTGACTGGGGCTTCCCAGGCCTTAACTAAATACCCCAAAAACTGTAAAAGGAAAAGAAATAAATCAGAAGGGTGTTGGGATAGATGTGCACAACGCCTACAACGAAAACAGGAAGGAAATATGAGGCAAGGATGACTTCCTCATTATAAAAAAATATATGTATATAGACACTGAATACTGGAAGCACACAGAATATTCAGACTTGGAACAATCAGTTTGAGGACACATTTAAAAGCGATAAAAGAAAGCCAAGCCTTCAACTTTCCCATGCGGTAAGGGTAACCCCAAGGCCAAGGCCATCTTTGGCCTGGATATGGTTTTTACAAAAATCCACATTGATGAAATGGAACCACGGTTGTTAAGAGGCTGAATGCTACAAGACCCAAAGCGTTCTAGGTCTGATCCTTCGCAATCCAAGCACAGGTAATCTCTATAAAACACTTTAAACAAGCCTATTTCTGCCCCGTCAGGTCTAAATGATGCCAGTGTGGTTGTACGGTAAGTTATCGGAGGGAAGAAGTTAATACTACAGTGAATGTTCATCGGTAAATGAGAGGAACAGATATGTGTTGGCACCGGGTTCAGTATTTCATAATGCATCAGTCTGTCCATGTTGGACACTATGATGAATGCTGCATAAATTCGGCTGCAGTTACGTTGCAATATTGAACTTCGCCGATATCTTCCACTAACCATTTGGATTAAGACTGATTGGTTGTAAATTAAACGTCCCTGCTTAGTAACCACTCTGAGCTTTAAGAGACAACATGGGAATTTGAAGGCCAGTGAAGAAGGAAGAAAATAATAAAACAAAAATAAGACTTCACAACGACGACCAGGTGTGGTGTACCGGTCGCTTTGGTCGGTGTTTGGAACCATGGAAGATTCCAGATAAACGTCATCTGATGGATTAGTTTAATCTCCGGCAGTCGTGTGGCTGCGGCCGAGATTAGTTGACCCAATTACCGTCCGCCCGATCGAGACGCCCGTCGATTCCTACAGGACTAAGACAAAGTGGTGACGATAGTAAGACAGTTAAATCTCAAAATGAAACCAGAAGGTAAAAGGAAAAAAAAAAAAGAAAAAATTACATTAATTTAGATAAGCACATGAAAACAATCATCAGTGATTATAGTTTTAGAATCCAATAGTGTGCTTGAGGTGTGCCTACTGTAATCAATAAGTTGGGTGTATATATTTGGCATATATAATGGCATTGATGTTGAGTAAGGGGGGTGGGTGTC
>OMKR01044571.1:14339-25043 GCA_900302355.1 Cyttopsis rosea | reverse complement strand
CTGGCGGCCGCGCGGCGCGCGCCTCCGGGTACCCACTTTTTTCACTGCTGTGTTATTGCCGTGTTACAGGCACTTTTTGGAAAAATCTTTCTGTGTATCATCTTTCTGTGTAAATATCTCATGTTACAACGTGGACACCTGCGGCTTATAGACAGGTGCGGCCTATATATGTACACATTTTTTTTTTCTTTCTAAATTTAGCTGGTGCGGCTTATATTCAGGTGCGCTCAATAGTCCGGGAATCACGGTACTTTACTGATAATGACAATGAGATAGGTCATTATAGAGATGGGTGACACTGAGATTGATATATAGATAGTATTAGATATACTAATATGAATAATAGACAATGAGACTAAGATTATATTATGTTTTAATTAATAAAGATCACATTGAAAATTTAAGTCCATGAAAATTAAAAAATGGTGCTTAAAAAAAGTACTTGAAAGTCCTTGAATCTCATTTCCTAATGCCAGAATGAACCATGGATTTACTTAATCTTAGATGGCATAGACATAGTTTGATCATAGTTAGACCAGTCATGCACAGCAATGTTCAGAAATGTAAAATAGTTTGATGGTGTAACATGTGGGCAGACCAAAGTCTCTCCACATCTATAATGATGAAAAACCATTTCATTAATCATCTGAATGGAAAATACATCTTCAAGTGTATATGTTGTCCAGGTGCCATTGTCATGGAGAAGCCCAACGTCAGGTGGAACGACGTCGCCGGCCTGGAGGGAGCCAAGGAGGCTCTGAAGGAAGCAGTCATCCTCCCCATCAAGTTCCCTCACCTCTTCACAGGTAACTGCATGGCGGGGCCCAAGAGAGGACAGGTTTAGAAACCATGAAATGTAGAGGGGGCAGAAGTGGACCTACAGTATTCTTATATTTGACAAATATTTGCACGATGAGCGGAGTGGATAGCGGGCGTGCCTGTTGCCACGTGGGCCACTCAGATGGAACAGCAAATTCTATCATGGAAGAGCTTGTTGTGAAAAAGAATACAAAATCCCCTATGTGGAATTATTTTAAACCGGACGCAAGCAGCCCAAGGACGTAAAAGAAGTAATTTGCCGTCTTTGCAAACGTGGATCGGGAAGGAGCACCGGCCGAATCGAAGAGTCGACTCTTCAACACGGAATTCTTGATTTAAAAAAACATTTAATTGTGTCAAAGTGATATATTTAGGCAGAAGATTGCAAAGTGTGATGACTCCCGGGTCGTTTATAAGATTTGTTCGCAACGAACGAATCATTTGCGAGTCGTGCAGTCGTACCCAGCTGGATAAGTTAAGTTTCTCTGTCCGCAGCTCGCACGGACCGAACCAAACCAAGAGAGAGAACCCGTTTCAGAATGACCTGGAAACGGGCTACGGTGATATATTTCTTCTTTTTGAGGATTTCTCCAGACGGGGAGAAAAGCACCAGACGCGGTTAAACCGGCACCAGTTCCTATTCGTGCACGCTTTGAATTGCGCTTTACAGGTTAATTATTTGTCTAATTCTCGAGGAGACGGAGCATTAAATTAGCAAAATAAAAGGACAAAAATCACCCAAAAAATTGTCCAAGACAAACAACCGCCGATTGGACTCAGCCAATATATTTGTCTAATCACCAAAGCCTACTCTGGAGTCACTCTGGCAAGGGAGTGGCTGAGCGAGTGAATGTTTGACTACTGAAAAGAATTACTGATGACCAAATTCAAGTCAGTGTTTCCCATACATTGATTTATTTGTGGCAGCCCGCTACAATATCAACATTGACCGCCACATATTGATTTTGTATTTTCTTTTACTATTTAAAATGGGTAAAATTTCATTGTGTAGATGCGCGCAGCCCCTCCGTGCCTCGCATCATTAAACACCAACTGTGACTATAAACAACATGCAATATTGTTGACGAAAGACTAGACTAAAATGTAGTTAAAAAAAATTTAAACTTCACCAAAATCTCTTTACTTTTGTTGACACAAAAGGAGACAAATCATTTTGCCGAGTGGATCCTCAAGAACCAAATCTGGAAAAAAAGGGTTTCAGTGGGAAAGCTTGTTTTGATGAGAACACATTTTCACGGCACACCAGACGAAAAACAATGTCATAGATAATGGCTGAAGAAGAGTTTTATCTATGGATTCCTATCCATTTTATCTCGTCTTCCACACAAATGACACTCATTATCCAATCAGTGACCATACCCACGCAGCTGATATTTCCTGTTTGTGCTTTGTTTATTTTTAAGGCAAGCGCACTCCCTGGAGGGGGATCCTGCTCTTTGGGCCCCCAGGGACAGGGAAGTCCTACCTGGCCAAGGCCGTGGCCACGGAGGCTAACAACTCCACCTTCTTTTCAGTCTCCTCCTCGGACCTCATGTCCAAGTGGCTGGGAGAGAGCGAGAAGTAAGTGGCGACCAGCAGCCATCGTGGAAGGATGTTGAATAATGCAGTAGCCAGCATCTTTTGGATTATGCTGCGATTTACAAAGTTCTGGGGGGGAAAATTTTATCCAAATTCGGATTCTTTTCGCCAAAGACCAACAGAGGGAATATGACCATCTTGTGATTTTGCTCAGTCATCGCTAAAGCAACACTAGTGCTCTCTCCTTACTGAGGAGAAAGACTTATTCAAAAAGCCCATTTCAACCATATCGCCCTCTCACTTATGTCGGAGTATTTATTTTCCTGCCTCATTTACTACCCAGAGACATCGTCAATTTCTTTGCCAATATTTTTCTATTTTTAGGTAAAGCTTAAACAGTTAAAACAGAAGTTGAGGTTCAGGTTTGACTTAAACACATTGAATTATGTTGTAGAAGGCATGAATTTGAATGGGTAATGTTCACATATATTGTATGTTATACATTGTGGGTCGTCTTTATCTTTGCCAATAAATGTAAGAAGTTTCCATTGTAGGAATCTTTTAATGCAAATGAAACTCAGAAGTGGCCTTCAAACGAATCTTGCAACGTGGTCCCTTTACCTCCTCACTCATTGTTCGTTGTCGTTTTTCTTCCTTGCAGGCTGGTGAAGAACCTGTTCGACCTGGCCCGCCAGCACAAGCCCTCCATCATCTTCATCGATGAGGTGGACTCGCTGTGCGGCTCCAGGAACGAGAATGAGAGCGAGGCCGCCCGCCGCATCAAGACCGAGTTCCTGGTTCAGATGCAGGGTAAGATTGAGGATTCTGTGAAGAGTGGGAAGCCGTTACATTTAATGCCATTTCGGGATTTGAATGCGTTTATTTGTGCTCCCCAGGTGTAGGAAACAACAACGATGGGATCCTGGTCTTGGGGGCCACCAACATCCCCTGGGTGCTGGACGCGGCCATCCGCAGGAGGTGGGTGGCAGACGGTTTTCATCAAGAGTTTGTCAAGTGTATCAATGGGTCCACTTAAAAAAAGAGAAATTGGATATTTTATACCTCTTATACCTACTTTTTAGCTGGCAGCTTACTTACTTACTGTGACAAGCTTCTTGCCGTTGAGGGTTAGGCAACGGACCAGGAAGTCAATACTGCAGCAGTCTCCTGCAGCTGCATCGTGGTGGCTTTCTCTACCTGCAGATGCTGCTAAAACCACTCCCCACTGCCACACTTACTACTACTTACACTACTTACTTACTTACTTACTTAACCCTTTACGTTCTTTTCCGGGTAATCTTACCGCTTCCATTCACAACACAGCTGTACCAGCATTTTCCCAGAAATGTTAGTAGGTCTTGAGGTGGGAAATTGGGAAATTGGGTCAGATTTCCCGGAATATTGATCCCTGATCTCATTCATACATGACCCCATGGAGGAATCGTTCTGGAACATTGCCTACTTACTTTACCTTTCTTACTTACTTACTTACTTTTATTAGTAATCCTGCAATACTGTAACTTATACTTACTGTAGACAAACTGCCCCTTGCCCATATCTGTACTGTTCCACGGTTTCACACCGCCTCCATTAAAGAGACCTAAAGTGAGCTCCTGTCTCCGGGTACTTTTGTGGGAGAGTGTTTAGCTCACTGTATAGCTACGTACTTCTTCACGTGGCGAGGACAGAATAGTGAAAAGACTTAACTTCACCTCAAGGCTTTCACACGGCCTGGAAATCCTGAGTCACTGCTGCTGGCAAGGATGGCGGAACTTTCAGATCCCTCGGAGCCCCCAGGCCCCTCGGAACCCCCAGGCCCTGGCAGGCAGCCCGGCTGGGGGGAAGGGCCAGAGGACGGAGGGGGCAGTACAACAGTGTCTGTAGTAGACGGGTTCCCCATAAAGCGCAAGGGTCGCTTACGCAGAGCACCGAATGAAGATGGAGCTTGAGGCGACACGCATCGACAAGGAGGCGCATTTGGAGAGAGCCGAACACGCCAGGGAGGATGCGTGTATCGAAGCCGAACGTGCCAGGGAGGATGCCGAACGCGCCAGGGAGGACGCACACATCGAAGCCAGACACACCGAGGAAAAGGCGCGCATCGCGGCTACACTAAGGGCCCTCGAGGAAAAGCTCAAAGCAGAGGTCGTCCTAGCAGCGGCGGATGCCCTCGCAGAGTCATGCCCGTCATGAGGAGGACGCGCCCAAACACCGCTTCCCCGCCTCGGCACAGGGGTCGACGCACCGGACCAGGGAATACGTCGACGCACATTTCCGAGGCCAGCGCAGCGAGACAAGGGATGCGGCAAGACGACCAGGCCTCCAGGCCTCCAGGGACCCCCCACATATCCAGGACTGCAACCGCAGCAGAAACTGGCCAGAAACTCCCGCTCCGCCTGGCTTTGGCTAACGACCAAGGCCGAGGAACCGCTGGCAAGGCCGGGGAAAGCGAGGATCAGTGCCTCCGTCAGTAAAACGGACGTCACCGGGGCCGCTCCGGAGCCTAAAGGACAACCCCATGAGGACCCCGACAAGCAATGGCGCACTCCCTCAGGACGTGCAGGGCTTTCAGAAGGAAAACGCTTATGCAGAGGAAAGAGTTTCTGAGGGCGCATCACATATGCTTCAGATGCTGCGCCTCAATCAAGCTAAGGTCTGCAAAGCCAACGTCCACTGCTCAGAGTGTGACAGCGACACATCACAGCTCTCCATGCCGGTCCCCCTCCCTGAGAGAAGTCACACACCACACCTAGCGAGGAGTGAGGCACCACTGCGCACGGCGGGGAGCCACTGCATGGCGAGGACAGAAGAACCATACTTTCCATTGGAGTGGAATTTGATTGATTTGAATGAATGACACCGATATGTCTTTTTCTCTCATGTGGCCAGGTTTGAGAAGCGTATCTACATCCCGCTCCCCGAGGAGCCGGCCCGTGCCCAGATGTTCCGCCTCCACCTGGGCAACACGCCCCATAGCCTGAGCGAGAGCGACCTGCGGCAGCTGGCGCACAAGACGGACGGCTACTCGGGGGCTGACATCAGCATCATTGTGCGGGATGCCCTCATGCAGCCCGTCCGGAAGGTCCAGTCTGCCACGCACTTCAAAAAGGTGCGTTGGGTTTTGAAACTTGTTTGGTTCCCCTGGGGAAAAAATCCCAACGATTTGATGCATTTGAATCTTATCGTTAACTTCAATTTGGCTAATGTTCCGTAGGTACACGGCCCGTCGCGTAGCAACAGCCAGGTGATGGTGGACGACCTCTTGACCCCATGTTCCCCTGGCGACCCAGCTGCCGTGGAGATGACCTGGATGGATGTGCCTAGTGACAAGCTGCTGGAGCCCATCGTCTGCATGGTGACACACACACACTTGTTTACAGCTATCAAGCTAGCTAGTTTGTCTGTATTATTTGTAATCAAAGCAAAGGTAGCATATGTTGTTTCTGTGATGGCTTTGGGACATTGGTGATGGTGAGATGGTAAAGCTAGCGTTTAAGTGCCTATCAGCCTAAACTGATTAAAAAAAAACAAACAAACAAACGATAAAATATATATATTTTACAATATGAGATCTGAAATCTTTGAGGGAGTTTTAATTGGAAAAACTAATTTATGTCTGATATCATACCAGGGTGTCTGCAGGTTAAATTCAGTTTTGTGTAAATTAAGTGTTAGGCCTTGAAAGCCATTAACCTCTTAAGGTCCAGGCCCATTTATTGGGCTCTGAGTGAGGTGGAGGGGTTGGATTTTGGGGGGGGGGGCAGCAGTTGGTGCCACATACAAGTTCCTTCCTGAGACCCTAAGGAGTAATTTGAGATGCAGCTCGACATGATATGTCAATCTTTTCTATCAATTATAAGGTAATAAACATTATATTTGTAATTGCGCCTGATAAAATTATTAATATTTTGAGTGTAAAGGGGCTTTAAACACTATACTCATGCCTAATGATGCCATTCCCATGCTCAATTATGTGTGATTAGTTGCTGCACCAAGATGTAGGTTGATACCCTTAATTACACAGCTTTGGTACAGCCATTTTTGACCACTCGGAATGGAGAAAAAGGTTCCCAAATGACCACCTGAAGACCTCATGACCTTAAGAAACACTTGAGAAAACATAATGCTGTGATGCAGCATCAATAACTTTTGAAAATTGTGTGAAGAAAATGGCTCAGAAAAACCCACTTATCTTCAATGTACCTGGACATCCATACATTTCCTGAATGGTCTCGGTGTCTAGATTCTGGGTCTAGAGTTTCATGAGGCTGATCTTTAGCTAGCTGATCTTGCAAACACGGACTGCGCTGTGGACCCGCTGGCAGGTCCGTGGGGCTTAAGAGGTTAAAAAGCCTTAAATTTATGGGGTCTTAATTTTAATATAAAATTCTTTGAGTAAATTTTTTTATTTAAAAAGTATATATATATTTTTTAAGTTGTTATGCACCAGAGTCAACATTTCTCGTGTAAAACTAAAAATAATTATCTAAATATGTGTATATTACATATATTTTTATAGTAAAAACTCCCATTTTCCTCAATCGTGCTCCCTGTTACTACTGCTTATCATCAAATTCATTACCTTTGATGCTACTTTGTATTCTACATATGCCTGCCGGATTTTTATTTGAATTCATTCTTTGTCTTGCATTTCTAGAATGTTCATTTAAATTGAATTTCAAACATTTTGAAGTTTTATTCGTTTTTTCATTTTATAGTTTAATCATAGTTTTTAATGTCTCTCTCTGTCGGTCCAACCTCCCTCCAGTCGGATATGCTGCGGTCCCTGTCCACCACGCGTCCCACCGTCAACAGCGAGGACCTGCTGAAGGTGAAGAAGTTCACCGAGGACTTTGGAATGGAGGGCTGAGCCGCAAACCAAACCCCGCCCCCGAAGGCTCAGACCACTAACCACACTACCAATCCACCGGCCGCCACACCCATTCTCCACGCTTTCCCCTCTCCCCAAAGGAGGAGCGCACCTGGGTTGCTTCCTTTTTTTTATGTTTTATTTTTATTATCTCCCAAAGTCGACGGGTTTCAAAGTAACAGACAAAACAAAAACAACAAAAACAAAACAGCAGATGGAGCGAGAAGCTTTAATCACCCAGACCAGTATCCCCGAACCCGTGAAGGACGTCGACAGCATGTGCGTAACAACAAAACGTAGAACATGAAGAAGACACGACAAAGATGGACATTAACTTCCCGCCCGGTTCCAGATTTACATCACTTCCCGTCTGTCCGTACTCATGGACTTTTTGATTGGATTTTTTTTTACCTGCACTGCACTGGAGTTTTTATTTTTTATTTTTTATTTATTTTTTAAACAGTTTTTGTTTTTAAACTGAAAATACAGAAGATTTAACCCTTTCTGAGTCTTGGACTGAAGGACTGAACGTTTCCGTCGCCATCTCACACTTTCCCATGAAGGCGTACGCTTCGGGACGTTGCACTTAACAGCCGGTCCTTCCTGCCAGGCCTGCGGATGTGCGAAGGCGTTCATGTGCGTTAGTGTTTGTGTTAAATGTCTTAATGTAGCTAAACTTTTTTTTATTTATTTAGGTTGACTTTTGTTCATTTTTGTTATCGTTTTTTTTGTAGTTCTGTCTAATTGCAAGTGATGGATCCTACGGTGATTGAATGACAGAAGTCGGGTGGATCCTACGGTGATTGAATGACAGAAGTCGGGTGCATTTCAAAGGAGGATGATTACTTTATTTATGCTCACAACAAACAAAAATAAGTCCTCTTATTTTCCAGTTTGCCGTTCTGAGTGACAGTGAATGAATAACCCAGTTTTACATTGACTCGTTTCAAACAAACAATTTGCATGTTTCCGCATCTGGATTATTTATTTTTTTGATTATTTACAGTCTTACTAACATCTTATGGTACACTATTTATGAGTTATTTATTTTCATGTAGGAATTCTGCATTGCAGGGCAGGGATGTGTTTACACTTTTTCAGTATTATTCTCCAGTGAGTTCTCCATCCAGAAGTGTTTTCTCCCCCCCTAACTTCCAGCATCAGGCAGAGTTCACTCTTGTATCATTGCTGTTGTTTTGGTTTTTTTTATCCCACGGCTGACTTTCCCCTATTTACATCTTGGAGCCTTACGGAACATTTTTAGCAAGTTTCACTGTGTATGTCTGGATCTCGATATAAGTACATTTACTATCATTTATTTATTACTTTTACTGGAAGGTTCTGTGTGTAGAACAGGGATTTTGTTGATTGAGTCTTCATTGATTTCCATTGCTTTCACCACAGAAAAGGATTACAGGCCACAAGATAAACATTGGCATGTGAATAAGAAAACGTTTGAGTTCTGAGAATAATCTCAGAATTCTGAGATAGAAATTCTGGATTGTCACATTTTGTTGAGAATTGCGTGTTTGAGAAATTGACCATCATTCTGAGTTTACTGTCAGGATTCTGAGATTAAAATGAGAATTATTTGAACTGGCAACAAACTCAAATGTACCATGCAAGTAATATCAAAAAAGGACTCTAGGTAATGTTTTCCAATGTGCATTGTTAAAGTGTAAAAAATAACTATATTGTTGAACAAAGTAAAAAAATTATGGAAGAATAAGAGAAAACAAGAGAAAATATTATATAATACTCGCTTTATAGATAATCGATTTTCCAGAGTCATTCTTGATATACTGTACTTTACATGTTTGACCTGTTTGATCAAAAGTATTGAAACCAGAAGATGGTTTTGATATTTTTGATTTTGAAAGCAATGGAAGTGAAGGGAGAGAAAAAACAATTCAATCTCCAGTGACACTGAAGCTTCCGGTAAAAGCAGCAGCATATGCACTCATATCAAGTTAAGGAACAGATGCAATCAAACAGTTCTACAAAACGTCCATATTACTTGTAAGATAGAGGGGCGGGAGCTACCCCTTGTTGGTTTTATCAGGAAGCGGCGTTCCCCGGCCGGTTGAACAAAATTTGAAGAATTGTGTATATAATCATTGAAGTTCATGGCATCGCACCAAAATGCTACGCTTCAGAATCTCAATGTTGTCGAGAAACGTCCGGTTAATAACACGACTCTTGAGTGCCACCACTCCTCGAACCTGCCCGCTACTAGAGTCTGTGCGTCTAAGGTTTGTATGGTTCGGTTCATCTAATCTACTACTGGCCCACGTCACTGTTGCTACTTATATACTCTGAAGGAAATAAAAAGTCTACATTTTGACTGGAAATGTTTATTTACTTTCGGCGGTGGGTGTACAAACAATAGCTTTGTACTGGATACAAAAATCAAACAAGCCAACTAGCGTTATTTATATATAAAAACAAAAAATGCCAACTGAAAATGGCAATTTTCGGTGTAATTTCACTGGTGTTCAAACTGCTAATCATACACCAATTGACCACCGTGGGAAAGCATGAATCGACAAATGGTGAGCACGTAAAATTAACATCCCTCCCTCCCGCGCGTTTTAATCCACCTGGCCGATTGCCCTTAGCACCCGGGGGAGTCGTGTTGTATTTGCTTTGCAGGTGTTTGCCGGACGCCTTCGCCACAACTTGGAAATTAGCAAGGTAGGTGTTTGGAGATTTGCTCAAGGACACTTTGAGATGAACGGACATTGAAGTTTTAACGGTCGACCGTCCAAAATCCCCACCCGCCGTGAGCCGGACCCAGGGCAGAGGGAAAAAGGTCGAGTCGGGATTTGAGGAGAAGCCGTGTTGCGTCGCTCTGGTTAGGCTTGTGCGCATCAAGACTTGATGGAATCTGACGCCAAAATGGAACCCAAGTCTCGACTCCATTTTGGTATTGGATCCCAAACAGTCCCTGATTCTACGCGAACATAACTGCATTTTCTTGTTCTTATACCTCGTGGTGATATACCTCCTAGTGTCAATATCTACGTCTTGGCAGCAACGAGAACATGAAAATTCAGGCAATCGACGTATTGTTTCATAACAGTGAATGCAGGCATGATGACTTTAAATTATTATTTTATCGTGTATTATTTTATAATGCCTAACCCGTGCCAGCTAGTCCTGAAGGCTAAAAGTCTAGAAGAATGCCATCAGCACAACAATCTACCCGGGCTGGCTTCTTTCACGGCATGTAAACTGAACTGCTGTGTATTTGATCAAAACATACCGACAACAGATATAAACAAATTAAAAACATTGCCAACATATGTCGTCGGCAGTGAACGTCCATCCGGTAGCAGCAGAAAACGTAATATTCCAATCCCATATCACACTATCGTCAAACTTTGCTGCGTTTGCTTTGGCTCTCCACAGGGGGCGCTGTCCTCTTGTTGCGGTGGTGTGGGAATGTTGGCATGAGCTCCGGCTCGCAAGCTGGA
>OMKR01044571.1:0-11792 GCA_900302355.1 Cyttopsis rosea | reverse complement strand
AGATAGATATATATATATATATACACACACACACACACACACACACACACACACACATATATATATATATATATATATATATATATATATAATATAATCAACTTAATCTCATTGTCCATTATTCATATAGGGGGGTTGTCACGGTAACGGCGCTTCTCACCTATTTTAACACAGCCCTTGTCGGTCATCAGCAGATTGGACACCTTCAGGTCCCTGTTAATGAGATGTAGAGGGATAATGGCCAATGGTCGGGCGGGGTAATTGCATCTAAGCATGCCTGGAAAGCCGTCGCCCTTGGTTAAAGCGGAAGGTTCAGAGTTGTGGCTGTTTTCGATGGGACGGGCCTGACATCATTATCGCTGTTATTTATTTACTTTTTTTTAGTGACTGAGTAGTGAAGTTCATTTTATTACCAAAATTATAAATTGGGATTATACAAATTCAGATTTCAATGTCCAGGGTTGAATTCCTGAGATTATTTTATTTTATAATTTGGAAATCGATCAATCAAAAATTATTTATATAATGCAAAATAAGAGCAATTTTTTTATATATAAATAAGAGCAGAAGAAGCCCACACAAAATCAATAGCAATATAAAAAAATACAAATAAATAAAAGAAAAAATGAAAATAAATATAGATTAATGAAAATTTAAAATTAATAAATATTCATTAAACTATGTATAAATACAATTTTATATAAATAAATAAATAAATAAATAAGAAATTTGTAAGTAAAAGCAAGGCTAAATAGATAGGTCTTTTAAGATAACACACAAAACTTGGTGAACCAACGGTGACCTGACGCGACACTGAGCTGTGCTGCACAGGTGCCACAGCGATGGAATTAATCGATTAGCTTCCAGAGGCCGCTCTGCACTGACCTGTGCAGAATGAAGTTGTGGTGGAGGTACTCCAGGCCTCGCAGCAACTGCAGCACGATGCACTTCACCTGAGGAAGACAGGGAGAGTGACTGTAGTGTTAGCTGTGAGGTGAAAACAAATCTACACAGTGTTTTTTTTCTTAATGTAGATTTCCTAGGGTGGACTATGTCCAAGACAAGGTAGAGACCAGACTCGACTGAATTTTATGGTTTGCAGCTATCCCATCAAAAAAGGTGAGACACCTGATTCATGGTTTGCAAGGTGCCAAGTTATAACAGGGTTCATTCTGGCATTACAAAATTAAATTCAAGGACTTTCAAGTACTTCAGGACTTCACACAAAGCAAATATAATACATTTTCAATGTGATCTTTATTCAATGAAATATATTATAACCTTAGTCTCATTGTCTATTATTTTTATTAGTATATCTATATATCTATTATTGATCTCATTGTCATCTACTATTATAAGTGTTATTTCCAACCATGCTGGATTAAATTTACATTTCCCTGGCATCATCCATGTCTTTTCCACCGTTCAGACCGTTAACGTTCATGCTTAAATTCAAATTTTTATTATGTTACAATTTGAATAACAAAATCAGGGGGAATATCACACATTTTCAATTATCGGCCATTAAACGCCATTTATCCAAACAAGCTTTTATATTATTTATTTATTATTATGTTCGGACCAACTACATCAGTCGGTTACCAGGCAATTGCTGGTGCAAAGCTCAAAAGAACGTCAAACGTGTATTAATAACTTAATGGTTCTCTCTTAATATGCCTGGGAGGGAGCTTAGCTTGCCGAGCTAGTTCTGTCAGACAACTCAACGGCGCTACACGCTTCCATGCCCTTATGGGCCGGCCTATTTAAGCAGCCTGCTGCCCTACCTGCTTTGCTGCCTGCTTGCTTGCTGTGTTGCTGCACTCCCTCCACCTCCCCTGCATCCATCTGTTGGGCTCTAGTCTTCTATCCACTCCTATATTTCTAGTTCACCAAGTTTGCTGTACAGCTCGTCGGGAGTGTTGAGCAGTAGAGCCCAGACGCCCAAACTCAAACGATGCAAAATAAACAAAGATAATTTTAAATTAAATCTAAGAGTTGTCTGTCAGAAATTAGGTTCTACTGTGTACCAAACATTTGAGGTCAGATGATCCGAAAACAAAAGAGCAGATCGTCGGCGGTACCTGGGCCTCGGAGAAGGGTGTCTGCATGTTCTCCAGTAAACTGGCCAGGTCCTGCTCGCAGTAGCTCATCACCAGGAACAGGCTGCATGGATGGACACAAGCGCCATTCAGGACTAAGACGAAGGCAGTAAAGTCCAAAGACAGGATATATTGTAATAGGAAAAAAAAGCTATAAAAGCTCATTTTATACAATGCCTTTTTCCATATTTGTTTTATCATTTAAATGTGTCAATTTGGGCCTAATCTTTCAAAGAACTTTGATGGTAAATAATATACACTCAGTATGCACTTTATTAGGTACACCTGTACAATCCAATGTAATGCAATACACCAGCTCAGCCATACATTTTACTTTATGTTCCTATAATGTTTTTTTACGGCGTCATAGAAGAAGTGTTAATTCAATGATATGTTTTAGCATCAAGGTCATAGTAGGTGGATGTGTTTTACTGAACTGCATTATATTCAGAGGTGTTTATAATATTCTGCCCCCCTCATGTATGTAAACAGGGAGGATATAATGTAGTTCAGTACAACACCACATTTAACTATGACCTCAGTCATAAACATATCATTGAATTTACACATTTCAGCCTCTATGTCAACAAAAACTGAACATTATAAACTTCATAAAAGTAGAATTCATGGCAGAGCTGGTGTATTGGATTACATTGGATTGTACAGGTGTAGCTAATAAAGTGCATACTGAGTGTATATATAGAATATATATATAAAAACTGGTCATGACAGTATTGGTCTGCTAGTTTGGCTGATATCTCACAGGAAAAACAAAACATCCATAAATCACCACACACTCCGTTTGATCAATGAGCGAACGATTAGTCGATCGACAATGACCAACAATTAAATGGATTCAATTTTAATAATTGAATAATGTATTTACTGACATCCGTGTGAAATTATGTTAATAGGCAGTATTCACAACTTCACCGAAATGCAGACGCAGCATCAACATACTGTATTATGGAATCACAAGATATCGAATCTAACGCAGACTAATCGATTACAAAAATAATCATTATTTTTGCAGCCTCAATAGAGCCGTGGCCTGTATGTGTGTGTTTTACCTCTCTAGCTGGCCACCTACAACCACCTCTTTGAGCTCCACTATGTTGGGGTGCCTCAGTCCCAGCAATAAAGTGATCTCCCGGAGGCTGCTGATAGGAATACCTGAGAGAGAGAGAGAGAGAGAGAGAGAGAGAGAGAGATGAAATGCTGAAAGATTAAGGCTGTCATTAAATTGAAAGGTTTCAACCTAAGGACGATTGTTTGATTGAAAAGTTGCGAATAGGGATCCTTAATTTTTCATCAGGTCAGTTATCAACAGTTTGATGACATGGATTAGCCTGAGTTCGCACCAGATTACTCATCTTCGAAGAGTCTCAACCATATTTATTAGCGGCCTCACCATCTTTCTCTTTGTCCATCCGGACTTTCTTCAACGCAACAATCTCATTGGACTTGGTGTCTCGGGCTCGGTCTAGAGTGTAAAGGGGGGAACAAGCGTAGTAGTATGTCATTGTCAGCCATTTTCTTTATCAGCCACATGGTTCCAACGACGGGTATTGATCATAACAAGAAAATCCTCCACCCGCTTCTGCATGGGCTACTTACACACTATGCCATAGGTCCCCTCTCCAATTCGGTTGAGTTTCTCAAACTCCTTGACGCTTCTGCAGCTCCCAAGCTGGAAATAGGGGCACAGCAAAAAAAAAAAAAAAAACGGTTAGGGCTGTTGCATTTTGGGAGACCGGGTCAAACTTCAGATCAGAGTCTGACGCATAGTAGGTGATTCTTACAGGAGGTTTTATCAGCCCCTGATTAACAGGAGAAGACAGATTACGCTCCTTCCAAAGAGGATAGGATGCAGTGACGTCTCTGGCTGCCACACCGGTGCCAAAGTGGATGCTCAGCACAGTGGGTACACACCACAACAGCACCGTCTCATTAATGGCATTTAAGGCCAGAGTACTTTTAGATTGCAAACCAAATGATCGATCTGGGTGACCTCTGCCAGACAGCTTTTGCAATATTGAATATGTACACACAGTGTAGGTCCAGATTTGCAAACTTGTAATTTCCTATTTTTGACCATGTGGATTGTTGATACAGAGGTTTGTTGTTCGTTGTTGATTTTAGGTTTATTGACATAATTTTCGATTTTTTTTTTTGAGGTTTATTGCATATTGCCTTTTTTATTATTATATTATCATTGCCTATTTGTTTTGATGTGGACTGCTGTGCCACCGCAATTTCCCTGAATGAATAAAGTATCGAAATGCTACCCATGACAAAAATGAAGAGATAAACTAATACAACTGTCTTGATACAAACACAAACAGGTTAAAACTCATTCCAGCAGCTAACGGCTAACGTTAGCACAAAGCTATTTAAATCCATTTCCTCACCCTGTCGCTTTGTGGCACCGTGAATGTTTTGTTGTTCTTCACGGATTTAAGCCTTATGGGGTCCGGTTCGTCCTCTCCAACTTTGTCCATTCGGAGATTTTCCGGACCTATAAACGAGTTAACGTGACATTTAGTTTGGCTATCGACAGATGCAGCAGCAGCTCATGGGCGCGGCCATTGTTTCTTTGATTTGTTTTGGTTTTGGCACTAAAAGGGACAACCGTGAGCTTTCCCGGGGTTTAACACCCATAACCTTGTGTCATCTGTCTTGTTTTGTCCCCTAAAATATTGGATGAACAACACGTGGAAATAAATCAAATTATTATCGCTACTTAATATTTTTCAACTTGTTAGATAATATTATATTAACCATTGTGGGATAATTAGATTTGAGCAGCTACTAGATATAGAATATGGCAAATAACTTTACATAGAAAAGCGATGTCTATCTATAAGCAAATACATTTTAATAAATAAATAAATGAATAATAATATTTTGCTTTTAAAAATACACACTAATATAAGAAATTATGATAATATGATGAAATTGTTTCCTGAAAATGATTATGAATGTTTTTGAAGACACAATACATAAAATGTGTAGAAGTCACAATATATTTCATGTCACTCACCGGTTTTGTTAGAGTTGGATGTTCTTGGGATTTAAAAAAGTAATCTCTCTTCCTATGGCCGAGAGCGCGCAATCCCCTCAGAATGACTATTTGCTATCTAAGTTTGCCATTTATTGGTTTGCGTCCGACAAATATCGGGGAGGAGCTGGGCCTTCTTTCTTTCACAGCCTCGGCTATGGTCAGTTTGGAGGATGAGGCGTAGATGTCATCCCGGGACGGGGCCGTGATGATGATGGAGGGCGGAGGTGGAGGAGTGTCTGAGCTGCATGAGGACTCAGTGTTGGGTTGTGATGACAACTCTGCAACATAAACAAAATGCAGGTGATTTGAATTTGCCTTTGATTCAGACTCATTTTGATGCATGCACACAAAGTTTGACAATGGAGACAATAATAATAATAATAGTAATAAGTAATAATATATATAGTATATATATTCCATCATTGCATATCATGTTGCCATATTATATCGCCTTACTGTATCTGTCAGTTTGTGTTTGTTTTATATGTTACTTGTGTTAAAAAGAGCAACAACAATTAACTTGGTACAGAGCTTTTCCAACAGGTACAAGTTTCCTGGAAATACATCTAATCTAATGCCACGTTTGACAACGTTTGTGTACAGGCAGTCTTAAGGTTTTTTTTTTATTATTGAAACAGTCAGAATTTATGTGGGTTTACTGTGATCAGCACCGATAACAAAGAGTGGTCAAAACTTCAAGTGGTCAGTGTTACTAGTAACAATTTGGACAATTTTGTTCAAAATTGTCCAAATTGTTTGAGATATTAAATATTTGCCTCAGACTAGTATCTATTCCGATTCTTACTAGTATCTATTCTGATTGTTACTAGTCACTATTAATTGAGTACTAGTACTTATTCATTGGTGACTAGTGCCTTTTCTTGCTGTTATTAGTAAAATTAATTGTTTTACCAGTAACAATGTAGTTTTTAGCCGTCATGAGAAATTACTAGACAAAACAGCTTGTTGATAGTTTAATTTAAAATGTTACTAGTAAAAATAAAAATGTTACTAGTCACAGCAAGAAGAGGCACTAGTCACTAATGAATAAGTAAAATTGGAATAGATACGAGTAACAATCGTAATAGATACTAGTAATAGATACTATTTCAAACACGGAGCCCCATAGGATTCTATGACAAAACTGTCCAAATTGTTACTAGTAACATTGCGATAGTTACTAACAATTGGAATAGTTACTAGTATCTAATAAATAACTACTAGTACCTAATACATTTTGACTAGTAAAACTAAAATAGTTACAATAAATGTTGGAACAGCAAATAGCAACTAAAATATAATTTGTAAGAATAAATAATTAGTAATTTCAAAATAAAATCTAAAATATTATTTCTTTTTATAAAAATAACAAACAAACAAAGAAACAAACAAATAAATAATAATAATAATAATAATAATAATAATAATAATAATAATAATAATAATAATAACAACAACAACAACAGGGACTTATTTGTAAAGAAGGCTGTCAGATCAAACAGGTGACATGAGGCTGATGTTCTGAGATCATTTCATCCTGCAGTTCGGATTTAGCCTTTTCTTGTTGTTGTTGTTGTTGTTTACCTGCTTCTTCGCTATGACTGGCTCCAGCACCCATTGGACTTCAATTAGCTATTGGGGATCCACAGGCGTCCGCAAACATGATGTTCTATATCTCCACCTCCGCTATTTGTCTGCACCTGCGAACCGGTCAACCCTACCTACACACACGCCCCCCCACCATTATCTACTGATGCTGCGTTCCACTGTAAACGGAACTCGGACAAATCCCACCTCCTACTTACGAACGTCGGTTTCAGTCGGAATTCCCAGTCGGAATTTCGGGTGCAGGTCGCTCGGGTCCCGGCGTTTGCCGAGATAACAGGTGACACGCAACAATTTGCATAGGTCTTTTTTTGAATACACGTCTAGCTTCCATCTAAAATACTCTGTAGTTTTCATGTTTTTCGTAGCTTGTAGAATTTGTCAAGCTTACCAAAAAAAAAAAAAAAAAACAAGAACACACATTTACTGCGGGCGTCCATGTTTTCCCGAACAGGCAATGGAACACGTTTAGCTCGGAACGGGGGAACTTCCAACTCGGAATTGCCGATTTCCGAGGTGCACTAGAATGCAGCATAAAGCCTCTCTCTCCCTGTCTCTCTTAATTGAACTCAATCCAAAAGGCTTTATTAACATGGGAAACACAAGTTTACATTCCCAAAGCAAACAGGAGACAGAAGGTGAACAATATAACACAACATTAAAACAGAAAAATGTAAATGTTGCAGTTTAAAATAAAAAATTAAAATAAATAAACAAATAAATAAATATAATAAAATAAATAATAATAATAATAATAAACAAACAAATAAATAAATAAATAAACAAACAAAAAATAAATATTGTACTGGAACTAGTATCATACTTCTCCATCCCATATTAATACTCCCACAGACCTAATCAGCTAAGTATGACGTAGCATGACGTAATGTATAAGCAAAGCGCTCTCTCCCTCGCGCGCGCACACTATTTACGACCGCTGCAAACGGGCCGCGCGTTACCACTGATCACGTGTTTTTTTTTTGTTTTTTTTAGCGCCCCGCCTCTAACCACGTGACCGCCCCTCAACCCGGAAGCGCCGTGTCGGGAAACCAAAACAAACCAGGCCGAGCTAAAAACAGACTTTAAACATTGGTTTACCCGGAATAATTAACCCCTTCTACACTGTTGGGTCGCCGGGAAGCATCGATAGTCTAAAATGGACGGTGAGTATTGAAAAACAACGAGCCTATACTGTGGGATTCGCCCGTTGAAACCCCAAATCCCAGCCCGCCGTGACAGCTAGCGTAGCCTCGTCCAACGCAATTGCGCACGCTGTGCAGAGCGGTCTGAAGCGGCCGTGTTTGACAGATAATATTCAATCATTCGCGAGAAAAAACAGTTGTTTAGCAACGGTTAGCGGTGCGTGAGTTCCCACTGATCTAGTCTTGCTGGGTGACGGGGGCTAACGTTAGCGCTTTAGCCGGGAGCTGTGCAACATATTGCACTGGCACTGTCACACATCGTAATAACATGGTTATTCATACATATGTTTTCATGAAGAAAGAGTCCATCTATAGTCATATTAAACCCGCAGCCAATACTAGCAACACTTGCCACTCAAGCCCTTGCTATAGCCTTTAAATTAACGCATTGTTAATATTCTGTATATTTTTGTATGTTTTTTGTTTGTATTTTTTATTATTTTTATTATTTTATAGTGTCTGCACCATAATGTACCAGCCCTTACCAAGACAAATCCCTGTACTTGGCCGAATAAACTAAAGGGTGCAGCAGTGTCATTGACATTGGGTAACACACTTATTTCTCCCCCTCTCTCCAGAAACACTCTTCCAACTGAGGGTATGCATCTTAGTAAATGTCCAAATTCTCTTCATTTTAAATGCGGGTTTAGTGGTAAAGACAATTTAATCACCCGTCTCTCTCTCTCTCTCTCTCTCTCTCTCTCTCTCCGGTTAAACAGTTCACGACTAAACAGCTTGAGAAGTTGGCCAAAAAGGCAGAAAAGGACTCAGAGAAGGAACAGGCCAAGGTCAAGAAGGTAAGACGGTCCTCCTGTGGCAGTACGTTATCCTACGTATTCCCTGTCAAACCTGCTGTTTTTACCACCGAAGAGGTGTGAGACACTCATAAATGGCATGTTAAGTTATATCTCTAGCAACGTGAGCATGTGAAATTATTTGACTTGTGTACTTATAGGATATAACACATTGAAATGTGCTTCTCCTTTGTCCATGAGGTTACAACCGCCTCTTAGTTTATACTCAAAACCAACCCTGATGGGTGAAAAATGTTCTTTAAACGATGCCTAGTAGATACGAATTAGCGAATGAGCAGAGAAAAAATACACTTAACAGCTAAACATTTTAAAGATGGTGTAGGTTTCTTCTCCTTCTTCTTATTAATAATAAACATTATACAATCCAGAAATATGTCACCCAGACAAGGAGGATCTCATTCCACAAAGATATGAATAAGGATATGTTAGGTGTAGCGTCACTCTTAAATTGACATGACCCATGACTCGTCTTCATGCCTTTCATACTAGTGCGTTTGAGTTCACCTGCCGTGTGACATAACACTAGGGTGTGGCCCTTTGTGACTTCTCTCTTCCTTTAGGATTGAAAGGAATTCATCACACCTCTCACCAAACAAAATATCACCGCACTGCAACCTGTTGAGTTTCTATTTCTGTGTCTATGTTCTGCATAGACCCTGTATAGACATCTCGGTGAAAGTGCAGAATGGCACAACGAAATGTTGTTGTGCAGTGAACTGCTGTAATTGGTGGAAGAATGTTTAATTTCCCAAGAGGGAAACATCTGAACTCTCTATGTCAACGTATCAAAAACAATAGGAGCGTATTGGGGCTAGGTAATTAAATTACTGTGTAATGAAAAGCTGTACTTCAGAGAAAATGGTTTTGTTTTGTTGTCACACCATTTCTAAATGCTGAAAATATGCATAGATTTTTTTTTTAAATCGCGATGACACTGTCCAGATGGTTCCAATGAGATTGTAAACAGGAAAGCCATCGACAGACCCTAAACAAATTAAATAGTGTGTGAGCGCCACAAGAGGGCAGTGCAGTTTTATTGCTCAGTTGAACAGTGCATTCGTAATGACTACCTGAGTGTTCCCCAAATGAATTTGTCAAAATATTTTATAAGGCCATTATGTGTTTACAACTCCTAATGATAATCCTAAAAATAATTTGCTACATTAAAGAGCTAATCTGACAGATTATTTTGTTAAAATTCCCATATTTTATGCTTTTTTACACTACTTTGTAACAAAAAAATCGCCATTCAGTGTATTTGCATTATGGATGGATTTATCATAATACAAAGTTGCATTTTGTAGATAAAATAAAAATAAAAACAGGTTACTGATTAAAACTGGTTAAAACTGATCATTCTTGTGTGAAATTCTATAACCGCTATAATGAAGTCAAATGCCTTTTTTTCATTTTGGTTTTTCCCTATTGGTTACTGTATTCACGAAAGTGGGTGGCCAGCATGTTGGCATTAGCCATCATGGCATTTAGAGCTTGTCAATAAATGCTAATGGTTATACTTAAAATCAAAGTTGAATGCTGGACGCACTGTTTGTTTGTTGGTGACATCAACAGGCTCTGCAGCAGAAGAATGTGGAATGCGCCAGAGTTTACGCCGAGAATGCCATCCGGAAGAAGAACGAGGGCCTTAATTGGCTGCGCATGGCATCCAGAGTAGACGCTGTAGCCTCTAAAGTCCAAACAGCTGTCACCATGAAGGGGGTAAGTCAACGGTTGTCCAGTTTGCTCTCTATGCCCCCTTAGGCCTACTTGGTTCTCATAACTAGGGTGACAAATAAAAGCAGTGTAAACAGTACTCCAGTCCAAGTCCTGCACTGGAGTACTGCAAGACTGCAACGGGGTCATGACATGACATTATGATTGTGTTAAAGTGGGGTGGTGGGAACAGCTAAGGAGAGGGCTTGACTTTTTTTAACATCCCCCCCAACAGGTGACCAAGAGCATGACCCAGGTGACCAAAGCCTTGGACAAGGCTCTGGGCTCCATGGACCTTCAGAAGGTTTCTGCTGTTATGGATAAGTTTGAAACCCAGGTCCAGAATCTGGATGTCCACACCTCGGTGAGTGGCCTTCTGGCACGGCTTGCTTGCGTGCGTGCATTTTATCTGGATTTATACACACACATTTCCACATCCTCTCGCTGATCAATGGCCATATTGTGTAAGGTGCCCGTACTTTTTGCCATCGCCCCCTGGAGAGTGATAAGGCCAAAAGCTTTTATTGTTCCTCCTGTCAGTAGAGCAAGATCATGAATAAAAGGTTTCCTCGCTTTCAATTCACTAACTGCTCCATGTTTTCTTTCTGGTGAACTTAAGAGCCCGTGGTCTGATTCTTTTTCTTTAATGTTTCTCACAACACTGCTCTTTCTCCCCAATAAAATCATATTTTTAAGCATGTGAGACATAAGGCCTATGATAGAAAAATAACACATTTGACCCATGAAATGAAAGCTGTAGGTACAGTAAGTAATTTAAGCAAAGGCACAGGTAATATTGCGAAGCTAGCAGCTCCCGAAAAGTATCAAAATTAAGATAATTTGAAACTAGCTAAATTAGAACTCACCATGCACCAAGCAACCTAAAAGGTCTCCCAATATAATTGTATTCTTGACGACACTCAATTAATTGTTAGCAACCCTTCTTCTTCTCCTCTCGCTCCTCTCTTCACACCAGGTGATGGAGGACTCCATGAGCTCGGCCACCACGCTGACCACGCCGCAGGAGCAGGTGGACAGCTTGATCCACCAAATAGCCGAGGAGAGCGGCCTGGAGGTGATGGACCAGCTGAGCCAGCTGCCAGCCGGGGCCACCTCTCTGGGCGGGGAGAGCTCACGCCAGGAGAAGGACGACCAGCTTTCCCGACGGTACTCTCTCTCTCTCTCTCTCTCTCTCTCTCTCTCTCTCTCTCTCTCTGTCTCACAGTTTGTAATTGCGGACGAGAAGCTGAAGTTTATCATCTGTGTGATGGCCATTTGAGGTCATTTCGCTGTT
>OMKR01044570.1:0-10903 GCA_900302355.1 Cyttopsis rosea | reverse complement strand
AGGCGGCCTGCACCAGGTACATCTTGACGGTGAACCCACTGCCAAACCTATAGGAGGAGAACGTGTTTTTAAAAAGCAGAGGAGCATTATTATGATAATTATTATTATTATAGATTAACTAGATTAAATTATTATTGTTATTATTATTATTACTACAGTAGAACCTCATTTATTTGAAATCCATATTGATGCTCTGTTGATCGAAACATAAATGAATAAATATGAAGTGGTTCCATTGACCGGTAAATTCAGATAAATGACATTTGCATCAACAAGGTTCCACTGTATTTTTCTTCTTCTTATTATACATTTTTATTCTTCTTATTATACATTTTTATTATTATTATTATTATTATTATCACTATGTGGGGTGGTGGGAGAGTTGTGTAAGTGTGCGTGTTGAAGGAGCTGCCGACCTGTTCTTAATGTGCTGCAGGGAGCCCAGGCATCGGAAGTGACCCTTCACCATAATGGCGAGACGACTGCACAGTGCCTCGCACTCCTCCATGCTGAGATTACGTTGAAGAGAAAGAAAATAAAGAGAGGGATGGGGGGGTTGGTGGCGAAAAAATATCACATGGAATAGTACAGAAAAGTGACTATTGTAGTCCTTGTTGTCGTGGAGGAAATGAGTTCCCTGCGTAAATCGGTGCTAACCTGTGGGAGGTGAGAACCACGGCACACTTCCCCTTGACCTCTTCAGAAATAATCTTCCACAGGTGACGTTTGGTGCGGGGGTCCATGCCGGAGCTGGGCTCATCCTTAAAAAAAATTCATTGATGAGATAATAGGGCAGGAGGAATTAAGGATTAAGCAATCAGAAAAGAAAAAAGCCCAAATAAATTAGCCTAGAGTGGATGAGTAAATGGAAATCGAAGACACAGAGGCAGAAAGGAGGAGGAAAAAAATGGAGGCCTTGTGTAACGGAACAATGGAGGAGACGGCAAGGTAGTTCGAGGAGCGAGTGAGGAAGCGTGAGGGAAGAAGAGGAACATGTGGAGAGGACAAGGGAATTACCTTGCCTCAGATGGTGGTAATGAGGGGACAAGACAAGGACAATAAGAAGAAGATGGAAAAAATAATAGGATAGAAATAATATAGATTGACAGACCAGAATGACATATTGAAAAATATAGAAAGACAGACAGACACATAGACACGCAGACAGACGGACAGATAGATAGGTAGACAAACAGATTATTAGTCAAAATTCCAGAGATTCAGAGACAGATAAGGATAGACAGATAGACAGACAGACAGGCAGATATAAAGACAGACAGATACATAGATAGATAGATAGATATTCATAGACAGATAGATACTGACAGACAGACAGAAAAAGACAGACAGACAGACAGATATAGAAAGACAGACAGACAGACAGATAGATCACGACAGACAGATAGATACCGACAGACAGACATGATAGAGACTTCAGCGGTAGAGATGTAGTGGAATGCAGATGTGTGGGTGTTGGGTTGGGTTTCGGGTGCGGACCACCCTGGGGTAGAGCCCGGGGAGGGGAACTAATTAACTACGCGATGTGCCGAGTCCAGGGGATCGATGTCGCGGCTGCGCGGATTCGCTCTAATGCTCGCTGCCAGGGCAGGCAGCCAGAGCAGACAGCGGCGGCGTCCCCTCACCAGCAGCATGATCTGGGGGCGTCCGACGAGAGCCAGCGCCGTGGAAAGCTTCCTGCGGGTGCCGCAGCTGTAGCCGCCTGCGACGACGTGTCGGTGGGAGCTCAGCTCCAGCTTCTTCAGCAGATAGTTCACCACCTGCGAGGGACAGAACGCCAGGAAATGAAAAACGCTGCTCAGCTCGACATGCATTTTTTTTAAAGCTCGGATTTCAATCAAATTGGATCGGATTTGGCTGAACTCTGGTAATCCCCTTTACGGGGGCCGGGAGGTATCGATCCCCTGGACTCATGCTGAGCCATTACGACCATATTCCTCATGTCGATAACGATCTTGCAGTACAAATGTATCACCCCCCCGTGTAAACATTTTTCACTTGCAGCTCATTAGGCACGTGCGCTCTTTGCACGTCGGACGCACGTTGAACATCGCGTTTCCCTCGCTCTTCCCGGCTCGGAAAATAAATGTTGTTGTTGTTTTTCCCCCATTGTGGTCGCTTTCTTATGCCCTCCCCACAAAAGCCCCCCAGCCCGTTCGTTCACCTTTGATGTAACAGCTCATTAGAGGTGACAAAACCATGTAAATGTGAAACGGCCAGCTCTCATTATCAGCTGTCAGCGGGAGACGTTGTGAGAGCGGCTCCGTCTCTAACCTCATCCCGGCGAATTAGCCCGGTGCTGACGCTCCGGCCATTATGGCCATTGTTGTCAGAGCCCCCCGACTCGAGCCGGGGAGCCGCAGCGATTGAAGCGACGGTGATTAGAGGCAGCCTCATCCTCTTCTGCACCTGATTGCGTGTGTGTGTGCATGTGTGCGTGTAAAATTCTGTGTGTGTGCATGTTTCTATTTGTATTGGGAGTGAGTGAGGCTGTCAGAGCTCATCACCGTACAATTTGAACCGGAGCTTCACACGGAAACAAAGATCACAGATGCTGTTTTGCCTCCGCCTTGTACCCCCTCCCCCCCGCCATAATTTCCCGGCGCTTTTGAACACGCAACTTTGATTGATTGGCGCCGGATGGAGGGATGAACCCGTAGGCGTTGCGACGTCTGTGGCAAGCCGTTAAGCCTGCTTTATAGTCGCCGCAGTCGTAGTGTCGTTGAGTGCGCGCGTCACAAAAGACGTCATTGCGTGGAGATTTTACCTCCCAATTTTTGGAACTCCGCATAATTGAAGGTGGACGCGTTCCGAAGGAAGTGTGTACGAAGAGGTCCGCAGGTACAATCTGTACCATCCATCCATGCGTGACCACAAAAACAACCAGATGGCGTTGAATTCATGGAAGGAGATATACTGTAGCGCTGTCTCTGTCCAAAGATTTGGACTATTTTAATACCTCGGGGCTTCTTCGTAATGTTTACACCGACAATTTGTACAAAGTCACGACTATACGAGATATAAAAAAAACCTGCACTGAATACAATAAATATACACACATTTAACACTTTCTATTTTAATTTTACTGCTATTTTCTAGTTATTCAGAGCTTTCCTTCAGGACTTCTTTGTAATGTTTACAGCAGTTGTTTCAGTTTCACCTGGTGGTTTGCGCACAGCGCTGCCTGTCTTTCAGGAGAATATCACCACGGCATCTACAGTGAATACTGTGCTCTCTGGTAGTGCCCGCACCATGAGCCGCACGGCTCGCTTGCAGCGACTATAACAGAGCCTTCAAGCTGCCAAACTAGTAATTCTGATTGAAGTAGTTGTAAATCTACTACTACTCTACTACTACTACTACGACTAATCTACTATCTACTTTCAATTCTTGATATCAACAATTCGACTCCTGATATAAAGAAATGGCATTCTTATAGCAAGCTATTTGAGCTTCTCACTTTGAGATCTTTGATATCTAAAAACGCATAGTTGATATCAAAAACAGACATTCTTGAATGAAGAATTGAAATCTTGATATCAATAATTGAATAATTGACATCAAGAAATCGCTATTTTGATAACATATTAAAATACGTTAACTGCTACCCATTGCTTTCAATGCAGAATCAGAATTGTGATCAAGAATGCATATTGTTGATATCAACAATTCCCATTCTTGATATCAACAATTCCTATAATTTATATCAGAAATGTACTTCTTGATCTCAATAATTAAATTGATATCTTTTGATATCAAAACTTGAAATATTGTTATCATAAATTACCTTTCTGATATCAACAATTGGTATTGTTGATATCAACAGTACCAATTGTGGATATCAACAATTGTGTTTTTTTATGTCCAAGTGTACATTTACAACTTGTTCAATTACAATTGCAACTAGTTTGAAAAAATGAATGGACCCTCAAACGGCTTGCCATAGACGTCTGAAATGAAATCTGCTTTCCGTGCTTCATCCCAGCGTGGAATGAAATTTAAATCCTCACTCACCAACACATCAAGCATCACCTGGGTGTTAAAAGCTCAGATCCTAGTAGTGATTGCAGGTTCTTTTTTTCCCGTAATTTTGAGAAAAATGTCACTTTCGTGCTTCTTCAATTTTCAGATCTCTAATCCTCGCATTGAAGACGCCCCCCACCCCACAGACCCCAAGTGTCAAAGGAGCTCACCCCGTCGATGTCTGCCTTGGAGATGCCGCGGAGGCGGCCGTAGAAGTACAGATGCTCCTCTCCGGTGAGAAGGTCATCCAGGGCGTCCACTTGGGGGCAGTAGCCGATGTTTATGCCCTGGTCGCGGCACTCCATGATGTCCACCAGCCGCCTGCAGGGGGGACACAGGCGTAATTATGACAAGATTACGGCGGATGGAGATGGAAAACGTACAGTAAAAATGCTAAATTTAGGTCCCAAAATTGCGACAACGGCAATTAGAGAGTGTGTGAATGTTTTTCCTTTTATTATTATTATTATTATTATTATTATTATTATTATTATTATTATTTTGTAGCATTAATTGTATGTGTTATAATTCACATTTAGGCTCATAAGCAACACATTGAGGCTCACTGTTTAATAAAGGCGTGTATTTAATTTCTATCTTAAGTTCATCTTTATGCTTCACTGTTTATTTCATAAGTTATTGTATATATAACAGTTATTTTTATTTGTTGGTTACCATTAGGTAAAGTGTATATTGCCATATTTTTATTGTGTACAGTTAACTAATCTATCTATTTAAATAACAATGATAAAACATGGCAGATATTCTACATTGCATAATAGAATTATAGAAATTGTTTCAAAACTATTAAAAAAAAAAAAAAAAAAATCTAAGATTTTGTCAAATTTGTTCCGCGACCCCGTGTGCATATGAAGTGACCCCACGTGGGGTCGTGATCCCTAGGTTGAGAATGTCTATTGTGGGGTGTCCTGTCGGTGGGTCGAGTCTTTACTGTGCTTCCCTGGGAGTATCCCATAATATTCCATGAAAAGAAGAAAAAAGCCCATATTTGTAAATAGAAATAATAATAATCATAATAATCATATAAAAATAAAAATATGTCTCAACCAGTTTAAAAGCTTAACTTTTTACCTTCTTTTCTATCAAATATAATGATTCTCGTGTGGGTACCTGTGGCTTATTTTAACCGTTACATTTTTTATTTGTTTTTGGCTCAATCTTGATTTAGTCATCAAAAGCCACACAGTGTCAAAGAATCTTCCGGAATAGCATGATTCATACCTTTGTTACTCGTCTACAGTGACCCGCTTCACCTCACTGGGTTCAAATACACACGCCAGAGAATACAAATGAACCGGGGGACTCTTTCAAGCTTTCCTTAACAACCCAAATATGTGTTCATTTCTTTAAATGATGTGGAATAAATGGATGAGCCAGGTACCCGTCGGTGTCCTTGATCTGCGCCGTGCCATCAGTGGGGCTAACATCTCCGGTCAGCATCTTGAAAGTGGTCGTCTTTCCGGCGCCGTTCACTCCCAGCAGACCAAAGCACTGGAAAACAGGGAGAAAAAAAAGCTCTTCGCTTACCGACACATTTAAAAAGACGTAAAAAAAAAAAACAAAAAAAAACAACGTATCACAGTTTTGCAATATACCACCACGATGGTTCGTGTTTTCAGAAAATGACGGACATTTCGGCAGCTAGTCAGACTTGTGGTCTTATGTGATCTAATATGTGATCAGGCATTTGATGTTGGATCATTTTGCTCAAAAAATAAATAAAAAAGTATAATCATTTTGTTGTGTGATCTATATTTGGGACTTAGATGAAGATGTGATCACATTTTAGCTGATATTTATGCGGAAAGTCAGAGAATGGGTTCACAAATACCTAAATCTGATACCGATGTAGCATGACAGGATGCATTGAGTTCCCATTTCATGTTTCAACTCTAATCTAATGTTAAATCTGATTTTGTTAAAACAGAGAAAATAAATAATTTACTAAAATACAAATCAGTGATCTCACCCTTATTAGTTTATGATTATAATTTATACCCTATATACTAGAGGTGTCACGATTCCGAAATCGAAGATCGATTGAAATGAGCGTTTCGAACTTCAAAATCACAAGCAGGTTCGCAATTCTCCTCGAATTTTTGTCGGTGGTCGTCATATTGGGCTGGTCAAGATCCGCCAGTGAACAACACACAGTGCACCCGCCCACCAGCGGATCTGGTCTCGCTCCAATATGGCGGACGCATCGCAAATCAGCGGCAGAACTGCTTTACGGCAATATTTACGGCAATATTTTACATTATATGCACGTGGGAGCGAGTGTAAACGAACAGATGGATGGAGGGACGTGGTGCTTTGGAAATTACTCATTGGATGGATCGTGGATTATTACAACTTTGCCCGTCTGCTACCGCGCAGCGATGACATAGTGAGAGTTGACGACCGGACCGATTGCGTGTTAGTAAATGTAAGGCCCTGTTTACAATTGGCATTAACATGCGTCTTGGGTGATCCGATCTCAAGTGACCAAGAAAAGTGCGGCTGTTTACACTTTGCATTAAAATGCGTCTCCACATGCGTCTCCAGAGATCAGATCTCAACTTTCCCGCTCTATATACAAATAAACATGTACATCATTTTGGTTTGCAGAGACCAAATGCGAAGACCTTGGCACGCCGGGCAGAATCAAAACAATCCAGACTGAAATGTTGGTGCTGTGCGTAATGTATGCAGTGCAGGGTTCAGGCTGATACATTTATTTAGTTAAAATTATAAACGTGAAGATAAATCAGAGAATTGGAGTTTTTTATCCAGTGATGCGCCGTACGATCCACGGAGAGGGCGCATCTGTGGTCCACTGTGCCTTTCAGTTCCGTGTCTCCGGCCAAGATTGTGGTTTCATTTTAGAGGAATTTATTTCCGTTAGTTTCCTACTTGTATGAAACGACATTTTTAAACACAAATGAGTTAAGTTAAGTTAAGTTAGTTACTGTCCCGATGACTGCGGAATGGAATGAATGAAACAAAAGCCCAATGTGTACCGAGCTGTGTGTCCTGTCCTTTTCTGTGCTTATTAGGGCATAAAACCAATGTGTAAATTGTTAATAGCATGGTAAATGTTCAACTGTTTATTATACTAAAGAGTCTAGTTTTGATAAAGCTCTTAAATGTTTAGGTGTGTTGTTTAAATATTCTTATATTTTTGTTATTATTTATAATTGTTATTATTCAAATATAAGTTACTTATTGAGAAACAAGTGTTTTTTCTTAGCATTATCAAGACTCGATAGTCTGGCAGTCAGTGCTGAAAAAAAATTGTTTAAATCGAAAATTGAATCAAATTGTGGATTTGGAGAATTGTGACACCCCTACTATTGGTATGGGTATATACCCTTACCAATATCTTATCCTCTGACTCTGATTTTAACATTTTAACAGAAAATTGATTTAAACATTTTAACAGAAAATGTTAGTATTCAATTGGTACTGGTATCAGACACACACAGCATAGATGTCAGAATACATCATATACAGTATATCTAAGGGATTTTCCAATCCAGACGTTGTGTTGATTACTACAATGGAGGGAAATACTACTGCGGCACAGGAAGTGATGGCGTAGTATTCTTTTGTTAGCAAAGATGATTACGGTAGCACTTGTGAGTTCAGAAGCTACAAAGAAACAGCTGCAAAAACTATATATACTCTGCTGAATTTGAATAGAGAATAGAGTGCCACATTTGATCGACGGAAGGAGTTGAAAGATCGTTCGACACCGATGCACGCTGTGCGGTAATTGCAGTTGAACAAACAGAGAACAGTTGTGTCTCGGAAACCCGAGGCACCGCCAACCGTACTAATGTTTTCCTACTGAGCTTTAATTTGATCGTTCCGATTCCAGTCCTCAATGGCACTTGGTCGTATGTTAACTTAGCGACGTGTGTTTTGGTTTCGTCTTGGCTCACCTCTCCGGCGGGAATGCCCACGGACAGCTTGTTGACGGCGTGGACCTTCCTATTGAAGTGCTGGTACACCTTGGTCAGAGAGTTGACCTGAAGGATGTCCGAGCCGGCCTCTCCGCTGGAGACGCGCTGATGTTCGGCCGCCACGTCCCGGTCCTCATCCCTGACGGCCCCCTCGGGCGCCATCTTCCTGCCGGGGATCAGATGCCTACGGAGGGGGAAGACGAGGAGTTGAAAAACTGTGCAAATTTTGCTTTACCATTGTGGTTCTTTGGTGAAATGAGACCTGGCTTATGGTAGAAGGGTTTCAAACATTTAGGGATGGTTTTCGCAGACAGGGTTTTAGCTAAATCAGAGGTTAGATTAGAGGATGAACGTTAACGCATTAACAGCAACTCGGAAACCGGTGACAAACAAAGGCAATTCTCACCAACGTTCATCACTACAGTAAGTGTCAATAACGGAGAGTGAAAGTAAACATTACAAGGACTTCTCCATAGAGAAAGCCCACTGAAGACACTTTGTCATCAAAAGGGCTGCGGCCGCTCAGTCGCAAAGAGGCAGAACGAGCGCAAAGAAACGGTTTCACTCCATGGCGAGTGGCCGTGCCCGCGTGGATAATCATTTGTCTGTTTTGTTGACAGGTGTCATTTTAACAACAGCTTGAATTTTTGGAGCTGTGAAATTTGTGTATTGCAGAAGGGAATGCCACGGAAAAATAAGAAACAGATCAAGAATGCAACCACTCGGAGTGGCCACAACAAAAACAACAACAACACTTCCAGGCTACGTCAACAACAACCCTGACCTCCTACCTGACTCTGTGAATCAGCCCCCGGTTGAGCAGCAGGCGCAGGGAGAAGAAGAACACGCCCTGCAGAAAGGAGGCGAGGAACATCCAGCCCAGCGCGTCGGTGGAGAAGGGGTTCTTGTAGGCGTCGATGCCGTACCCGCTCAGGATTTGCACCTCCATGTTGACGCGGGCTAGCTCCATCAGGCCATTGCCGAAGCTGAACTGGGGGAAGATCAGGAAGGCGTGGCTCAGCTTCCCGAAGATCTCCTTGATCGCCTGCCGGAGGGGGATATGGTGTTACTAGTGTGTCCAAGTTGCCCTATTTTATGATATTTTTTCCGTTCACATTGTATCTTGTATCCAGGCGGCTTTGCTGACCTCGCCGTTGGAGGGTGCGATTTGGCCCAGGAAGTAGAGGATGGACGTGGAGAGGATGGTGTTGATGGTCACAAAGAGGTTGATGCACACATAGCTGATGAAGGCCATCTCCGCGTCCTTGAAGACTTCAGCCATGAGGTACATCCAGGGGAAGGTGGCGAACCTGCAGATTTAGACAAAAGCGACAGGGAAGCGCCAAGATTCATTAAACATGGCCTTGTGTGATTCGTGCGAAGAAAGGAAACAAAAAAAACTAGTCCCCGCTGTGATCTGGCTGAGTGGCTTCCAGATACAGACAGACTCCTTTGATTGTAATGGCGTTGTTTTGTCTTTTTCTTTCCATTGAGGATGAAAGTGAACGTTGGGTCGTTATGGAAGTTCTCTCCATCAAGGCCCCCCACCATCACCACCGCTCTAACATGACACACCCTTGCCGTTATTAAATCCGACTGAAGTGCTTTGTTGCTTTAACTGTTGTAAAGAGCACAACAACAACACAAAAAATAAAACAGCCGTCGGAAGGCGAAAAGAAAAATAGCTAACCATGAAGGGGGGCGAACGTTCAAACGTGACACCGGCAAAAAAGGAAGGGTGATAAACAACTATATTCCCTCTTGGTAGCGCATTCTTTTTCATTCTTTCCGTTTTCTCTTGTCCCGCAAATAATCTGCTTGTTTGTTTGATTGGGGTGTCGGGGGCAGCCGAAGAGACATAGAGAGAGACAGAGAGAGAGCATGATGAGAGAGAGAGAGAGAGAGAGAGACAGAGAGAGGGTCAGCTGGAGACAAAGAGTGAGACATAGCACAAAGGTGGAGACAAAGTGAGAAAGAGGAAGGAGGAGGTAGAGAAAGAGAGAGAGATAAGATAAGATAAGACTCATAAGATATTAATCCCCTGAGGGAAAAAAAGAGTATTCTACCAGGGAGGAGGGAGGAGGAGGGAGTGAGAGAGAGAGAGAGAGACTTAAAATTGTCATGTCAAAATTTTTTTAATTTTTTATGTTATTTTATTTTATCCACATATTTTAAACTGCAGTTTAAATTTTTAAGTTAAAAATTTTCTTAGGTTAGGTTAGGTCTTAGGATATCTTTATACATCTCTATTATCTCGCATTATTTATACATATCTGTTTTAATTTTAGATTATCTCCACTTATCTATTCTATCATTTTATATATATATTTTATTTATTTTTTTACAGCCATTTTTTTTATTTTTCAATTTTACTTTAGGTAACCTTGTATATATACAGTATACATTTCTTTTTTTGGACTGCGATGTTCAAATTTTTAGGTTTTAATTTTATGTGATTTCTTTTTTGATTTTCCATTTCCTTCAGCAATGTAAACATACAGTATCTTTCCCATGCCAATAAAGCCTTTTGAATTGAATTGAATTGATATGGAGAGAGGTAGAGAAGGTGAAACCAACCACGAGGGTAAACCGATAAGAGTCAGACAGGGACCGAGATAGACGGATAGTCTGCCCCCCCCTCCAAAAAAAGATGCTTGCTAGGCAGACTGCTCGTGCCAAGCGGTGACGTGGAGCAGAAGCGGGCCCGCTGCAGAGCCAGACCCAGGTGGGAGCGCGCAGGCAGGCAGGCAGATGGAGCGCTGTGACTGGGCTTTGTGATTATTCATTGCCTGAGAAGGAGACATCTGCCTGATAAATGAGGAGCAGAGTGCTGAGCTGGCCTCCTCCTCCTCCTCCTCCACCCCCGCCCCCCTACACCCCCCTCCTGCTTCACGACG
>OMKR01044564.1:0-15088 GCA_900302355.1 Cyttopsis rosea | reverse complement strand
CCCCCCCCCTCCCCCCAGTGTACTCAAACGTAGCGATTTATGCTGTAATAATGTGTGAGCAAGTGCCAGTGTTCTCATTTAGGGTTAAGGTGTTGTTTACAGTGGTGTTTATAATAATATGCAATCCTACAGTGCCCAGTCAAAGCAGATTTGAGTGCCCTTTGTCAGTGATCAAGTTGTAGGCCATCCAGCACCCAATCTGTTCTGTTTTGGAAACAAATCTCATACTTATCTCAAACTGCCACCTTGTGGAGGGATGTGATGTGACATCACAAGGGAACTACAAGATGATTTTAGACCAATGCCTGGAGAGCCTGCTTTTTATTTGTATATTAGAATGGTGACAGGTAACCTCTTTTTTTCTTTTAATCTGTTCACTTTGATTTGAGGTCACATGTAAATTCCCAGTCAGTCTTAGTCGAAATGGTATGACGTTGTCCACGATCTATGATGCTGTGAGAACACTTTAGATGTTAAAGTGCAGTGTGTGTTATTTAGCGGCATCTAGCGGCGAGGTTGCAGATTGCAGCCAACGTGTGTAGGAGAGCCTACGGTGGCCGCGAAACTCACGAAAAACACGAAAGGCGCTCTCTAGAGCCAGTGTTTGGTTTGTCCGTTCTGGGCTCCTGTAGAAACATGGGGTTATATACACTAATTAAAACATGCTTATGAATATTATATTCCATCTAGAAGCCGGCGAAATTCTACACACCGCACCGTTAAATGCCTGTGATTTGTGTGTCGGATAATGTGAGGAGGTTGCACTTTATGTCAGAAATGTCTAATTACTATTTATTATTTTATACTTTATTTATCAAAACTGCATTTAATCAGATATTCTTTTGTATGTCTCAAGATAGTGAACTGACCAACCCTCTGTTGCCGTCCTTTGTTTCCGTGTATAATTTTCTTTGTGTATGAATTGTGTCCTGTGTGATTTTTACACCTCGTTATCTCTACTCACTGTTCAATACATCGTTCCATCACATCATTGTAACGTACTCCCCGGCCACTGTTGTGGAAAACGAATGCAAAAAAAAAGCCTCTTGTGCAGCAAACGTAATAAAATCCAGAGACTGAACTACTGTTGTGCTTTTTTTCTTCCGAGTATCAACGTGAATTCAATACCAGCCTCGTATTTTAATATATCAAAAACCTCGTGTATCGGTGTTGCCAGGTAGACGGCGCAACCAAAAAAAAAACCGTCTCGTTGGCTCGATTGTGATTGGTCGGGCGTTGACCAATCACAGTGCGAGGATACGTGGTCACGGGAGCAAACAGGTAGAACGGGAGCCGTGACGAAATCGCTTCGAGAGTAACTTTCGGAGAGTGGCGTCCGATCCACAGAACGGTTCCTGTTGCCGCGCTGCCGCTGAAGGACGGCGACGAATGTCTGGATGAAATGAAAAGTTGTGCACAGGATGATTAATCACGAATGCTCTGGTTGGACGGGAAACGGACGGTAAGGGAGAGCTCAGCCCTGGCTTGCGTGGCTGGTAATGACAGGTTTAACTCCGCCTGAATACGCAGGTCCCGTAGCGCTTGCTTTTTAAAATCTTTATCTGTCTTTATTTATCGATCCTTTTTTGTTTTTCTTTGTTTATTATTATTATTTTTATTATATTTTATTTCTTGCAATAGTGATTTTGCTGATACACTTTGAAATATGAATTATATCTTCAATCACAAATGTCTGCATTTAGGAACGTGTCACTACGGTGGCCGACAAGGTCAAAGCTCACATGCATGCGTGATACATACATCAATACCTTATGTCGAGGGTGATCTTATATATATATATATAGTTAAAACAACAACACATACAGGATTGTGATTCCAGCATAAATAGTATATGAATGTCTTTGATGTCTGCAACATAATATCACATCTAAAATTCATTGAGTCACAAGTTACAGTCACATGGCTTCCTTCGTCAATGACATGGAAATTATTGGATTTGCTATGGTTGACTCTTTCACTCTTTCATGTAAACAACCATGCTACGCTCTGCGCCAAATGGCTGACTGTCCATTGGGGGGGGTGTTATACAGACGTATGACAACATTTCAACATGGGTTTATTGCTTATGCTTACAGGTTGCTATGGCAATAAAGAACCTTTCTTCACAATCGGTGCCGGTCAACCTCACTTGCTATGAATCCCAGCTCGTCGCACTGCGAGGGCCAGTCCTCTGAGGATGACTGCACAGAAGACTGGCTGCACCTCTCTTCTGGCTCCATGGGACTGCAAAGCTTGGACGTTGGCAGAGAAGTCAAGGAGGGAGAGGACGGACTCAAACTGAAATCCAAGCTGGTCTCTGCCTGGAACAGTTTAAAATATGGTCTGGCTTTGTCATCAGTGTCAAATTCCCGCATTGTTATTGTTGTTTTACCCCAAGAGCATTTTTTTTTCAGCGTCTTTTGTCTTTTGTCTTTTTTTCTTCATTATATCAGGCTGGTCATTGAAGCAGAAATCCCGCTTCAGCAAGAGTTGTCCTGTAACCATGCTGGGACATACCTACCATCTGAACCAAAAAGGTGAAGCATTCTTCTGGACCATGAGTATTTATTTTTAAATTGTATTTATTGTACAATGTAGCTCAATAGTGTTTGAAAACGAAAACATTCAAAGAGTAGAAATTATTAAAATGAGGCATTATGTTATGTCTTTCTGTCAGTGGAGAAGGAGCGTTTCCATCGTACCTTTGCCTCTCTCCTGTGGTTGACGTACAGACGGGGTTTTCCAGAGCTGGGAGACTGCTCCCTGACCACAGACAGTGGTTGGGGTTGTGTGTTACGCACCGGACAAATGTTGCTGGCACAAGGTCTCCTCCTACACCTGCTGCCATCAGGTAACCACATGTTTAGACACCAATACCACCAACGCCAATATAGATCTTCTTGAAGCCAAGTGTCATATCTCACTGTTGTGTACTGTATTTACACTGTTCCACAATACAAATGTAAATAAAATGCATGTAAATTAATTTCAGCTTTAAGTCAAGTCAAGTTTATTTATATAGCCCTTAATCACAATACAGTCTCGAAGGGCTTCATAAACCCACATTTCATAGAGAAATCAACAACATCCCCTTGGTCTAAACCTTTAAAATGTGAGTATAACTTAAATTTAGTTTAAAAGTCTATATCAGGGGTGGCCAAACTTCTTTTGGTTGTGGGCTACATACAGAAAAATATAAGGAGTCATGGGCCAAACAGTAATAATAACAAAAAATAAAAACAATAACTGCAGGAGTTTCCAACCAGTTACACTGCAAGAAAAACTGTGTTTTTAGACCATAAAACCCCTGTGCCATCGATATCAAAATAACTATAAGAGAAAAAAAAACTAAGATGTACAATGTACATACAGTGCAATTTTAGAGACTATGTTCTCATGGGCCATATTCCATTTTATTTTAAAAATTCACGCCGGGCCACTTAAAAACGGGCAGCGGGCCTCAGTTGGCCCGCGGGCTGTAGTTTGGCCATGCCTGGTCTATATGGTACAGAGTTTACAGTCAATTAATTTGGTCTGATCTCCGTTTAATGTTAAACTCATGTTACATCATCATCAATCATCCCCAGACTGGACTTGGTCTTTGGGCCACTGTGGAGTCAGGGATGACATGGATCTCCTAGAGTCTTGTGCATCAGCTCACCCTAAGAGTGGGCAGAATGCTCTGGAAAGCCTTAAGAGAAGTCGAAAGATGAGCGTTGGTTCCCTCCTGGACAGACCTATGGAGGCCACACACAGAATGGCGGTATCGTGGTTTGGGGACCACCCCGCAGCCCCCTTTGGGGTGCACCAGCTGGTGGATTTGGGAAAAAGCTCAGGGAAGAAGGCGGGAGACTGGTATGGCCCGTCCATTGTTGCACACATCCTACGGTGAGACTTTTTTGTTAATGTGATCCCTTCCCTTCAAGCTAAAGTAATTACATTGAAGCAATAACATACTGTATGTCTTTGTTTGTTTGTTTGTTTCCAGTAAAGCTGTGATGGCATCAGTTGATGTTCCCAATCTGACAGTGTATGTTGCACAGGATTGCACCAGTGAGTGTTTTTTTTTTTGATGTGTTGCATTTCAGTCTGCTGTGGAAGGTGTATCGAATGACCCTTGTTCAAAAATGGACATTCTATCCCTGCCACTCCTTCTCATGCCTTTGAGTATCATTATCGTACACTCTTTATATCCTTGTTTCTGTATCCCCGGATTTATTTTTGTGTATGTGTGTCTAGTCTACATAGAAGATGTGAGGAGTTTGTGTGAGCGACCGCACCCTGGAGTCTCTTTGGAAAACCTTCCCAATCAATCCTGGAAATCTGTGATTATCTTGGTCCCCGTGCGTCTGGGGGGACAAGAGCTCAACCCCACCTATATTTCATGCATCAAGGTATTTCAATGTCATGCATGCAATCATATAAAACATAAAAATGTGTTAAACTGTGTATAAAACTTGCACTTTGTCTTTTAAGAGATTTGAGCTTAAAAGGGGAAAAACATTTTCTGCTCCCCTCTACAGAGTCTTCTGACATTAGAATGTTGCATTGGAATCATCGGGGGGAAACCAAAGCATTCTCTGTTCTTTGTTGGGTTCCAGGGTATGTATTGTAGATTTTATTGTTTTTGCTCGATACAAAATGGCCGTCGGAAGTGTCTGGCGCTCAGAAACTGTCGGACCCAGGGACACGAATGAATGATAGTTGTATTTGGGGCAGTCCAGACACACCGTCGTCCAAGTTTCATCCACATGTTGTAGAAGAAGATAGGAAAAAACAGTGTTTTTATCACCTCTTCGAAACGGTCACGTGACAGCACTGCAGACTACTGATTGGTCACAGACAATCGTCACCATGTCATTGCGTCACTCGTCACATGAAATCACTGCAGACTACTGATTGGTCACAGAACGTTGTCACTGCATCATTGCGTCACCGCGTCATCATTTCGCGACACGGGAGATCATGCTCGGTGTTCATCACCCCGCCGCAAGCCAACTCGCAGACACGGGTAAGAGAGTGACTGAGAAAGCTTCTTTATTTTTTTGTTTCATTCATTTCATTCAAAAATACCAAAAGTTACATAATGCTGCTTTAATAAATTCCTCCGTATTGTGAACAGGGCTTGTACATCGTTTCCTCACACACGTCACACCGACTAACCTGGACCCCATGCATTGCTATTATTGTTGTTATAATTTTTTTATACAAACTTTTGTCAGTCCATTGACCTCCTTTGCTTCCTTCAATAGACAACTATCTGTTGTACTTGGACCCGCACTACTGTCAGCCCACAGTGGATGTCACACAGCAGAACTTTCCTTTGGAGGTATGAAGGAAGGAGTTGGTATACTCAACAAAACAAACCTTTTCAAGCAAAAAAAAAAAGGGCTTAGAACAAGGCCGAACATATCACATGGTTTGTTGTGTTTCAGTTGATCAGCTGGGGGGCAGAGCTTTTCCAGTTAATTTCCTCTATGAGACACTTTGTATTTGAGGTTGTCTTCACCAGTCAATTCCATAATCAATTCACTGGGAGAATGGAATAAACTTGATGTCCTCTGAATATAACGAGACTGAACGTTGATTTGTTTTTCTACACCTCATGCTATTTGCAGTCATTTCACTGTAAATATCCCAGGAAAATGGCTTTCTATCACATGGACCCCAGTTGCACTATAGGCTTTTATGCCAAAGGCAAGAAAGACTTCCGGTCGATGTGCTCAGATGTCAGCGCGGTACGTGTGAGGGTTTCAGTTCACTAAAATCCATATATCTGGATTGCACAGCAAGCTTTGTGATTTTACATGAATTTCATTTTACAAAGTTAAAGTTACATTGATCATCTTCTTTCAACCTAGGCTCTGTCTACATCTCCAGATACGTACCCTATGTTCACATTCTCGGAAGGAACGAGCCAGGAGGAGGTTGAGTACAGTGCACCTACAAACAACATCACCCGCATCCAAAGGAAGGAATGCCGAGAAGGGAAGGACAAGCGGAGAAGGAATGACACAAGCAACAGTATGGATGAGTTTGTTCTGTTGTGAAAAGAAGAGAATAGGCGAACAGAAGGTGACTGACCCAAATACACCTGTCAAGCACTACTGAGAAACCACTGGCAATAATATGAGCAATTTAGTCATGTGTCAAATATAAATGCACTATGGACACTACAGATACTAGTCATTAATATTATTGTAATTTTATTGGGTTTTATTTATTGTTTTTAGGCAGATGTGATTCAATTAATGTATATACAGTAATCGGGTTTGAAGTATAATTTATGTCAACAATATCATTTTTGGGATTTTGATGCTGAATCTGTTTTTCTTTATTTATCATTTTGCCACCTCAAGGAGTTTTGCACAAATATACTATTTCACAGAATAAAGACTATACTTCCCAAACCATCTAGTTGATAACTTAATTCTTGCATGAGCATTGGATTCCTGATGGAGCCTACCAGTCAGCTAAGATTTGACAATGAGAGAACCAGGCTCCCTTGTGGCTGTTTGCCATGTGACAGGATGTGCTGTGTTTGAATGGATTACAGCAAAGAATTTCTTGGCCATGTGACATAAACTAGGGAAAAGTTTGAATAAACGGGAGTTCTATTTCTTCGGTTAAACAATGTCAATATGGGGTTTCAAAGAAAAAGAGTAAATAGCAAATATTCTAGTTAAACCCATTCAGTGATTGTATCGACATGCAACACGTCTGTTCTTGTTCTCTGTTCATTAAATACTTGTATATTTCTTAATATATAAAACCTCCATTGTAAGCGTACATACATATCAGTGTGTATTCATGGCCCGCATGTCTCGACCGTACTGGTGGAAATACAGATGAGCGTGATATTGATGTTCAGGCAGTACAAGTCGCACACAGAACCCCTGCTCCTGCTGTGTCAGGTTTCCTTGTACCTGATAACCTGTGATGGTAACGGTATCCGTCTGCCAGGGTCTCACCAAGTCCTCCAGCTCCCCTGGCGGCACCCCTTCTCTGGCCACACAACGCTGTCTAATCCTCTTGGTTGTGGCTCTCAGGAGAGCCACCTCCATTCTCAGCCTCTCGTGGCCATACTGCTCCGCCTTCTCCCAGAACAACTGGAGGAAAAAATCATAGACCAAGACATCCAGACTGTTCCAGGCCTGTATTCTGGCCTTGGTAATATCATCCAGTGGAACGACATCCTGTGGGGCACGAGTGTTGAGACGGACATAGGTCAGATCCTCAGGCTCTAGCTTCAGCAGAGCTCCCAGGAGAACCAGGGACTCGTCAAAGTGTTCGGCGATCATGACCAGCTCGAAGGTCTCCTCTAGCTCGGACAATTCGGCGGGCCAGAAGGAGTTCCATTGCTGACTGTGAAGACCAAGGTCAAAACTCATAGGGTTCTTTGCCAGGCCATTGGCATGATCGTCGGAGTCCCAAAATGACTCCGGGGACTCAACGAAAACAGAAAGCGCTGACTTGTTCTCAAGTCCCTCCGCTGCCTTTCTGGCTAAGGTGAAGGCAGGAACGGTGGAAGTGTAGTAGGAGAAAACTGACTCAAAGTTTCGAAGAGGTTCACGGAGAATAGTAATGTGGATGGTGTTTGGTGGCATCACCTGTTTTAGCTGTCCGAGGTCTAGCCGCAAATGGTTACAGAGAATGTCGAACTGAGACGAGCCGTCTGGTAGTTCATCCACAAACTCTGCCCTGAATCTGGAACCAAAGGATTGAAAGAGTACAACATGTAGTATATGCAGGTACAAATAGCATCAAAAATTCAACACTAGATACAAAAATAAAAGACAGGCCAAATTTTGTTTTAATGGTTTAAAACTGGATTAAAAAGAGACCTCAGCATTTTAGAGATTTAAACTTTCTGTGCTATAGGCACTGCTTCAAGCTGTCATACTTCTCTGGATAGCTGAAGTGGTAGGTGTAATAAGGGAAAGCAAACGCTGCGCTCTGCCTTTCTCCAATGCGGAACAACAGGTTTTGAACAGTGCCGCTGCCAGTCTTGTGTGTTTTGAGGAAAGCAACAGGTGCAGTAATGATCCTTGTCCTCTGTAGGGAATAGGTGGCGGTATCCTTTTCAGCCTGTACATCAGACAACCAACTGTAATTTCTTTCCCTCTGGCCTTGGGATGGTTTGCTTTCTGGGTCTTGATAGGCATCATTGGAGCGACCCTCTCTTTCCCCTCCCAGGCTTTTTCTCCAGCCTTTGTGCCAATCATGATAGCTTTGAAAATAAAGAAATGCATATCTGAAACAAAGTACTGAAATCAATGGAGTGTTTGTCGCATTTTCTTCTGCCACTAATTATCGACTTTGGTGGTCATCATCAACTACTCTAAAAAAGATGCATATGTATTCATAAAGTTCCTCACCTTGAATGTTGCAATGAATGAGTACCGACTAGTATTAGTAGAAAGGTAGCCGCCAAGGTGAGCAGGAGGCCCACCACACGATATCTCCAAAGTTGGGTGGCGAGCCAGTTGAGTGTCATCTCCTTACAGAGGTCCACCCTCACAAAACATTGCGTTGTGGCAAGTTTCTTTCTCCCAACATAGTAAGCTAGGAACTTGGCACAGGCTCTATGTGTGACAGTCTGAGGCTTTAAGATTCAGAGACCTGACCTGACCTTATCTCCCTTAAGCTGGATCAGTCAGATGTCAAATGGTCGCAAACATATGATGGTTAAGTCGGGCATAATGGTAACTGAGAGAATAAGGTTGATGGGTGTTGGATATATTGATATGTTAAGAGTACTCAACATATTTTGGCCCATTGGTGTTTTAGGTCCCAACAATTGTAACAACAGAAATTTCAGAGTGTGATGATTTATTTTCCCCTTTTTTTATTATTATTATTATTATTATTATTATTATTATTATTTTGGAACCACCCATTTTACAATTCACATTAAGGCCTATAAAGAATAGATTGAGGTTAAATGAGAATCTTTCTTACTCAGAATGGACATTACTGGTCAAAATGCAGATATTTCACATTGCAAATTAGTGTTTCATGTGAATTTGAGTATCGCACTAACTACTATTATTATCATGGAGGGAGCTCCAAACCTACGTAACTAAAAACAATTTGTTATATTGGTTACAAATATAATCGTTATTAATATCAATGGTGTTATAGTTTATATACATTAGAGGATATGATAAACCTGGTCACATTTTAGTTAAGTAGGTTGAAATACTGAGAAAGAGCCCCCAAGCCAAACTACTGTGAAAGAACGATTTGAAAATTAGTCGGGATTTAGTGAACTCAACTGCAGTAATTCAAGACCAATAACGCAAGAGGAATGATGAATGTGAAGCCACTGAAAAGGGCCCGACACCATTCTGAGGATTATATTTAGAATTATTTTGGAGAATTGCTTGAGGTAGTTTGAGACGAATTATTCGAGACCAATAATTAAAAGGGAAATGATTTGCTGAGGGACGATCGTGATCCTTCAAGGTCTAAATTATTGACTCAGAACTGAAATTTAGTATAACATTAACTAGTGCATTTTTCTTCTTTGCTTTTGTATTATTACTTTTTGATTGCCTTCTATTTATGTAAAGCACTTTGGGGTGCATGGTGTGCATGGAAGGTGTTATACAAATAAAGGATAGTACAATTTTTTTTGTATTATTGTAATATAATAATAATAATAGCCAAGATACTTAATTTGTCACATAACATCATACAGTGCAGTGAAATGATAAAGGGGCAATTGCAAGGGGTGTGCAAAGCAAAGTAGGTAGAGGAATAATAATAATATAACCTCAATCAGAAAAGAAAATATATACACAATAAGACAGAAAATATAAGCAAAGATATATCTGAAGATATATGCATATATAGATAATGCTTTAACCCTTTCAGTACTGCCTCATCCAAGTTATTTCCCTCACAATTATTCATAAAGTCACACTGCCTACAATATTGTGTGCTTTTCAATCCGCACACCCATCCCCCCAATGCCGGTTTACAGGAGCAGCTCTTGCATTCCTCTCTGCAGCGCAGGCCCTACCGCGCATGCGTGCAGCCTGCTGTACGGCGCGCCGGGGAGGGGGGCGCCAGAGACGAGTGGTGAGTTCGACTTCTTTTTTATGATTCGGTTCCTGACGACACAGTCGGTTAAAAGAGTCGTTCGGGGTTCCAAATTCTTCGCGCATTCCGATTCAGTCGTTATAATGCACGGGCGAATGAGGGAGGAGAGGTGGGGGTGTGGGGGGGACTTCCGGTGATCGATTAACTTGAGTCTCGAAGAATCAGTTCGGCTCTGTTGGACACGGAATTCTCGGAACAAAAAAAACATTAAAAAAAAAACATTTAATTCTGTCAAAATTAGGCGGAAGGACGCGAAGAGCGGACCTCAAAACGATCCCCGCCTCATTCTCTCAAAAACGATGAAAAAAAAATGACGAATGAATGAAAATTATAAATCGACTCAACTTTGAATCGAGTGGCTCCCAAATCCCGAGTCGTTTAAAAAGATCCGTTCACTCCGCACGAATCGTCCGCCGGCCTCGCGTCACAAGTGCGGAGGGAGGGAGAGAGGGAGGTAGGTAGGGGGTGGGGGCGCGCAGAGACCGGAGCGCAGGGCCGCTGGCTGAAAGGGGGGAGGAGGAAGAAAAAGCACCGGGGCTGGTCGCTCTTTGTTTCTGCCTGGGAAGGAGGAAAACCCAGAGACGCTGCTACCGGCGAGCCTTTTTTTATCCACCGTTATTCTGCTTGTGTAAGTCCGCCGGAGCTCCGCGCGTTAACGAGCGTTTTACCGCCGTTTTTTGTGCGGCGTTTCCGCATTTATTAGACGCATTCAGAGGGGGTGGAAAAAAAACAGAAGCTAGACCCGACGCTGGTGCTGCGGGCGGCGCGGCGCGACGCAATGAATGAAACGGTGTTTTTCTGGGGGGTTGTTCGGGGCGGAGGACTGAGGTGTACGGCGGGCGCGATGGATCAATCAGCCTCGGTATCAAAACAACATCCAGACCCTGTCTCTCTGCCTGTGACCCGGCTGGCCCCAGAGAGCGTGGTCGGCTAGGCTAACGCTTTAGCTTGTTCGCGGCAGCAGGATGTTGTTGGTGACTCACTCGGCTGTAGCGCGTGTGTGTGTGTTTGCTGCTGTTATTCCGCGGTAATTTCACTGTTTTGTAGTGTGCTGGACGGTAAGGGAGCAGGGGCGACTACACACACAAGCCAGCCGGGTCTGTGAAGTGACAGAACCAGCTACAATGACTGGCTAGGCCCGGCTAGCATTAGCTCTGTTAGCATGTCGGCTAATAATCACAATCGGATTGTGTTTATTTTCATAAATACGAGGGATTTGTCTTGGTTGCGGGTGGTGCGTTGTTGTACAGACAGCTGGCGTATAAGGAATCAACAGTCCAACGAAAACAAACTATAACAGAAAAAAGAAAAACATACAATAATATTCACAATATACTAAATGTGATAACATGCAGAGGATAAATTAAATGAACATACAGTGGTTGGGGCAGAAGTGGCAGTGTGTTGGCTGTGGTGTAGATATGTAATATAGATGGAATTTCTCTACAGGATGAGAAAATATGAACACAGTAATATGGGCATGGACGAGTCTAAATTGTTATAAAATTATTACTAAATCACTACTGTGTTTTTATAATGTGATTACAATAATATTACAATATAATTTGCAGAAGCGGTGTGTGTTGTCATAGTTACCATTTGGCTGGTAAACATAAACACAAAGGTTGTGAGCTAGTTTATATTTGAGCTAGTTTCGTCCTGTGTCCAACTTGGAATAGTAGGCAGTTCCAAGTGTGAAAGGCTTGATTGATGTCTCGTCGACTCTATAACACTTTATTATGATCTGCTCGTTGGATCTGATATGAACTGTCGATCTCTGCTTCTAATACAGGTTCCATGAATTAGTCGACAGTATTGTTTGATATAATTGCCTTTAGAGTTGAAAGACAATTTATTGTACAATTGCTTAATGTGTACTGACGGTAATTAATCTGACCTGCGGTGTAGATTATTGTGATACTGGAATTCCTTTTATTACTATTACTCATTGTTGTAAAAAAAAAAAATCGGGGTAACTGATCATCGCAATGCAGCCAGGTATAGTGAGGAGGAGTTGTTAACCAGGCTTCCAGTTTTTGCTGGAAATCTTCAAATCTACTTCAGTACCATACAAATTGATACAGATATGTGATCACGGTTAAAACAATGGGTTTACAACATTTTCATCACGTGTCGTACACCAAATTCAGGCTGAAAGGAAACTGTGTTGTGAAGTTCTGTGTGATTTTGTGTGTGCATTTCCATTTTTGAATCAGAATTAAAGCAAAAATGTCCAAGCATTATCCTACATTTCCCTGTAAAGTAAAAGTGCATGCATAATGATAGTAAACTCCCTTATGTTTCAATTTGTATGAGCTCAATATCTTAGGAGTAGTATTGCCAGTGCAACGTTTGATGCTATGAATTCAATTATTTGATTGACATTAACAATATGATATTCTTCCATATGTACCATTACTCCCCTGGTAGTCACTATATAAAATCCTCCATTATCTCATCACAGGAGTACTTGCCGCTGTCACACATTCCCCCGTCTCCACTGAGAGATGTCCACCCCCGATCCCCCAATGGGCGGGACCCCTCGGCCAGGCCCCTCACCTGGCCCTGGACCTTCCCCAGGAGCAATGATGGGTCCAAGCCCTGGTCCATCTCCAGGCTCTACCCACAGCATGATGGGGCCCAGCCCGGGACCCCCTGGGTCAGGACATCCCCACCCCCCACAGGGACCCTCAGGATATCCTCAGGACAATATGCACCAGATGCACAAAGTATGAAAACAGTTTGTGTTTCTTTTTTTCCCTCCACAGAACAGCAACTTTGTCAGACCACCCTGAATTGTTTTTTTACTTGTTCTCTCAATCACTGCACTGTCCCTCAACTTCATAGTGTGTTACCATACTAAGTAACAGAAATACATAATCATGCAACATATTACCTAACATACCGTAGTACTTATTGGAGATCCTTTCTACAGTTAGAAAAAATCATTAAGAAGCTAATACAGAATGGAACAATACTTTTTGATCCACCGTTTGTAGCTATGATTTAACCAATATTTATCCCTTTATTCAGTAATACATAATATTTGTTGGGCTGTTACATCTTATACAAATTGTTCTATAAATATGGCTTGTATACTATAGTGACAAAATAAATATATCATACAGTTTAATATATTGCATCAACCTTCTAATAGATTTGTTTCCATGTTACGATTAACCAAGATGATGTGACGTGTGGGCTCTCTTTTCATAGCCCATGGAAGGCATGCATGAGAAGGGAATGCCGGAAGACCCTCGCTATGGCCAGATGAAGGGCATGGGCATGAGACCGGGTAGCCACAGTGGGATGGGTCCCCCTCCCAGTCCGATGGACCAACATTCTCAAGGTAAGAGACTGCAGTATCAATCAGTTCATATAAGTTAAAATTACAACAAGCTTCATGGCTGATATGGGCTGTGTATTGATATATGCTGTGTATATTTGGGCGATCTTGCAAAATTTCAGTCGTCCAATTGCACTAGAGAATTCTATCGGGTGGTCTACGCACGCATAGAATGTAATTTAATGCGGCAAAGTCGTTGGCACATTCCATTTCTGCAGTCGTAGTTGATTCAGACAATACACTTCATAATGTGCATAAAGTCACATACGCCGTTTTCTCATATGAACTATATGGACCAGACCTGATTCCCCGGATATTGTTGCCCTTTCACACATCTAGCACACAACAGGAGATTGTCTGTGTCAGGTGCCTTCTCACCTACTGGAAATACTTCGTTTGGTTTAGGCGAGGGGTAGCGCCTGGGTAGAACGTGCAGGAGGCAGGACATGACGCAAAATGTATGCTGTGGAAATAGCAGTATTTTGTTACAGCACATCGAAGACGGTGGACGAGGCTACCGACTCATTTGTAATGTAATGTTTTTGCGTTGATATTGTTGTTCTTTTTTTTTTTTTTTTTTTTTTTTTTTTTTTTTTTTTTAAATTTATTATTATTTTTATTTATTATTCTTCACTCTCGGATGGAGTGAGTAGGTGTGTTGATGACGTTTCTATCATGCGACTGGCGCATGATAGAAACATCATTAACACGCCCACTCGCTGTGAATTCTCTGGACAGAACTTAAAAACGAATAAATCTCTCTTTCATGGACTATGATCGAACACGGTAAACTGCACTTAAACCGTTTCAATACTTGACAGGATTTTTCCTGGCGTATAAAAAAATAAATCGTCAATCTGCCCAGCCTAATGCTGTGTCATAGGTTTGCCTGGAGGGGGCACAGGCTCCTTGTGCATTGAGAGTTGCTTTTATTTCCCCTGGCCAACTCTCAACAAAAAGTCATGTTGTTGAAAACTGATAAGCACATTATTCAACCCACGAGTATTAGTGCCAAGCTGCGTGTGCAGCTTGTGATTGTCTGCATTGTGGAAAAGACTGGATCTACTAGGTACCTTTTTAAAGGGGTGTATGAAACTGTGCCTTTGCTGAAGAATGGCAGAAGAGCAGGTGTTGTATCAACCAGAATACAACTCTACAAGTTAGGGTTTTAAGCACTTTGCACTGGCAAAGCTTTGCTAGATTATGATATGATCTAGCTGTTTGTTTGTTTAAACCCACAATCCCTTTGTAGAACGTGTTCTTCCTGGAGGAACACATACTGGGTCGTCCAGATATATGAGCAACTTTGTGTGTGTCGTGTCGGTTTGATCAGTCTGCAGCATGAGCAGACGGGGGGGCACGAGGGGCGGGGCTCTCTTTTCAGACGACAACAGAAGCAGCTGCAGCTTCAAAACCGCACAGTTACTATGGGAAACAGGACAAGAACAGAGGGATAGAGGCAACATTGATCAGACACTAAATCACCCTTTAAGACAAATGGCAGAATTTTAACTCTGGCTTCCAAACTCCTCCCAGCTCTTATCTTAATTTTTTGGAATTTAACTCTTCCAGTATCAATTGATCTGTGTTTATACTAAATATTTTGGTTCCCATGTTTCTCAATTGTATTTTTAA
>OMKR01044561.1:0-17162 GCA_900302355.1 Cyttopsis rosea | reverse complement strand
CATGATGAAATCTGAAGCAAGAAACATCTTGAAATTGCTAGGCTAGCAGTCTAAAACAGAACTTTCAAATCATTCACCTTTTGATGAAGCTGTAAAATAGCACATATGAGACCATTGGTTTTTGGTAATTTTCCTGAATGTTCATTGTCCATTTAATGTATCCCCCCAGTGAATGCTCCAGACACACCTATTCCATTAAAAAAAGAGCAGTCCGTGGATGAACCTCAACTGAAGGGGTGGGATGGTGATGTAAATGACAGGGAGAGGGAGAGGGAGAAGGAGATTGAAATGGGAGAAATGAAGGAAGCCCCAGAAACACTCGAAAGTGTAAAGGCGGAGACAGGGGACGGAGCAGTGGGCAGCGTTGAAGACAAAAAGGCAGAAGGTGGTGTGGAAATGCCTTCCAGAGAAGGCGACGCTTCCTTGGGATCGGTTCGCCCTGAGGAAGGCCCCTTGGACTCAGATCAGGACAAGGGAGTCAGAACGGCAACTGACCTCAGACAGAGCTCAGACAACGACAAGGAGGAAAGTGGAGGGGAAGTAAATGACGTGAGGGTAGATAAAGAGGAGGGTGGTGAGGATGAGCAGACAAAGGTGGAGCAAAATGAAGCCGTGTCGACGAAGCCGCAGGTGGAGGATAGCAACGTAGGCCTAAAAGAAGCTCAGGGAAAGACTGGAGATGTGTGTAGTCAGAGTTGCAAAGACTCGGAGGGAATTGAGAAAGGGACCAGATGTGACAATGTCAAGGAAGAAACTGAAGGCGGTGCAACTAAAGATGGAAGGTCATTTGTTGTGGTGTGTAAGGAGAAGGAGGAAAAGATAAGCCCGACTGGTGTGTTGGAAACCAGTGAGGAAGTGACAGAAATAGGTGTAGTGAAAATACTGAGTGAAGAAGAGGCTGTAAAGATAGGAAGAGGTGTAAAAGGAAAATATCTGCCCCATACAGAGGTACAGCCTTTATTGAAAGGATTTAGCAATTTGAATTTGGAGTCGGGAGGGGAACATCATGGCGTCCAAACAAGCAGCGCAGCATTGGGAGACGATGGGAGAAGAATGGCCAAGAAGAGCAGCAGGGGTAAAAACTTGTATTCGTGCTTCTCCTCAATGAGAGACACAGGGGATGACAAAAAAAGCAGGGAACCAGAAGACGGGTCGAGCAATTGTGCTCCCCAACAAATGACAAAGAGAAAAGGAGAGGTGGAGGAAAAAAGAGAAAACATGAATAGGAGAATAGAAAAGGAGGAGAAGAAAGAACCAAAAAGAGCAAAAAAGAAGAAAACACAAAAAAACAAAAAGAAACATGGGTGCCTGTGTTTCTCTGGGATGCCAGAATAATCAGAATAAGATGGAGCTTCTCAGAGAGGCATTGAGGATGGAACTAAAGATGACGGATCAGTGTCATAAAGTTGAACAAAAATGTGATTGTCTTCATAAAATTATTTATATAAGTAAATCATAAATACATAATAAATAAATAATTCACTCCTATGCCGCCACCGGTGAAGGGTTGGTATCGACAACTGGAATAAGAACAGACATGTAGGTTGATTAGATAGACAACATAAACATCTAGCGCCAATAAAGGCTAAAGAAAAGACGAAAGAAACACAATGCATGTCGGTATATATAATATATATCATCCAAAAAAGATAATTTTGTAGAAAATTGGAGTTTATTTTATCATGTGAAACAGGAAATAATCCGTTATAATAAGCAGCATATAATTTAATATAATAACCTGTGTGAAATTGAAAAAAGTTGATATGAAGTTGATCTTGTTGTTGATCAGTAGTTTAATGTTTTATTCAATTTGTCAAATAAATGCAATAACACAATATCATATGTTTACGTGTCAATTTGTGTTGTTTTTAATGGTGATTGATTGATTGATTGATTGATTGGCATCGTACTTCATTGATCCCTGAGGGGAGAGTAAGTAATAATGTTCAGTGGTGTAAAGTAACAAAGTATAAATACTTCCTTACTGTACTTAAGTATTTTTTGGGAGTATCTGTACTTAAGTTATTACATTTCTGTCTACTTTTTCTTTTACTTAGCTACATTTAGCCCCAATAAAGTACAATACAGTGTACTTTTGCTCCCATACATGTCCCGTGAACACCTTCGTTAGTCGCTACAAAATAAAATGTGAGGAAAACTGGGAGCCAATGATGCTAGTGAAGCCAGTTATCACGAGTTTCATGTTGTGAATCAAGGGTCATATCAGCCAGCAAGCTAAGTGTAAACACTCTCAAGCCTGTGTTCTGAGTTGCCAGGTCTGCGATTTTCCCGCGGATTCGGTTACTTTTTAAGTGTTTTGTTTTGTCAGCGGGTTGGGGGGTGGCTGGGTTTGCCATGGAGACCTGGCAACCTTGCTTTGTTTTTGTGGCATTGCTGCTGAACAAGCACAGGCATATCCCAGAGAGCCACAACTAGAGCAGCGCAGCCACCACAGCGACGGCTCCCTCCAACACCCGTGGCTATATTTACAACAAATGTTTGAAAGTGAGTGAAAGATGCGTCTCATCTAATTAAGTGCCCCTTAAAGGTGCAGTGTGTAGAATTTAGTGGCATTTTGTGGAACCGACTTGGCAAAATGGAATATAATATTCATAAACATGTATTAATGTAGTATTAGTGTATAATCCCATGAAAATAAGAATCATGTTTTAATTTCCTTAGAATGAGCCGTTTATATCTCCATGGGGGGTGGAGCCCCTTCAACGGACGCCACCATGTTGCACCGCCATGTTTCTCCAGTAGCCCAGAGCGGACAAACCAAACACTGGCTCGAGAGAGGCAGTGAATTCAAATGCAAAAATGGCGGCGTCCGTGGGGGAGAATCTACGGTGGCCTCGAAACTCGCGAAAAACGCGAAAGCCCCTCTCTAGAGCCAGTGTTTGGTTTGTCCGTTCTGGGCTACTGTAGAAACATGGCGGTGCAACATGGCGGCCTCCATGGCTCATTCTCAGGTAACGAAAACAATTTCATTTTCATGGGATTATACAGTAATTAAAACATCCTTATGAATGTTATATTCCATATTCCATTCCAGTTCCAAGTCCGTTCCGCAAAATGCCACTAATTCGACACACTGCACCGTTAAGTCCCTTTAATATCAGCTACTTTAAGACTTTTGCTCTAGTATTCTAATGAGTGACTTTCACTTTTTTAGTAAGATACCTCTACTTTTACTCAAGTGTGAATGTCGAGTACCTTTTCCACCACTGATAATGTTCCGTTCAGACTTTCTAACTATCTAACACAGTAACGAGGAAAGCGAGGAAAAATTTGATGAATTAGCGATGAATTAATGACGCAAAATCACTACGCAATTATACAATTTTCATAACCACAATTATAACATCGCCTAATCAACAAACCGATCGCGTCTTCAAGATTTGTCCCCCTGTCCCCTTCCGTAGAACGCGTGATGTACCATGTGACGTCACGCAGACATGGCCGCCATGAGGACGGGGGTGACTCCGGCTTGTTTAGCGAGACTTTTCTTGCGACACGCCGGGAACTCCAGCCCGAGGAACCGTTCGCCGCCGGAGACGTGGAACCAGGTCGGGTTTGTTTCTTTGGATAGATTAAACAATTCCCCGCGTGGGTTTGGTAAATCCACCGAAGCTAGCTTGCTAACCCGCTAGCTGGCTTCCAGCCCCGCACGCTTTCTGTGACTTTGACAGCGTGAATGGCGCTGAACTGATCACTGTAGGAGTTAATGGGACAAGTGTGTATTGAATAATAATAATAAAAATAAAAATATAATGGCAGTCATACAATAAATAAAAAATAATATTTATACAATATCAGCAAAAATACATTATATGTATATGAATATGTACCAACACAATATGTACACAGTATGTATTTACAAGTATGCAGTAATATGTATGTGTTTACAAGTATGCAGTAATATTTACAATATTTATTTGCACAATATTTTACAATATTTATATAATATTTACAGTATTTACAAGTATGCAGTAATATGTATGTGTTTTCAAGTATGCAGTGATATGCAAGTGTCGGGGATAAATATCGGTATATTTTTTAAACTTTTGTACAGTGATGTACAGACTGCAGCATTTCCAAAGCTACATCTGGAATATTATCATTAATATATATACGGTTTATATTCAGTATGTTGAATAGATGGAAACCTTCCATCCCGTGTTGTTATGTTCTTCATGTCACTCGGAAGACTACAACTCATGCAAGTGCTAGTTGTAGAATGGTACCACTGCCAATCAGATCTGACCGTGGGAATTTGATGGATGTATATATAAATGGCCGGGTTTGACCTCTAAAGGAGGTCAATGATTTGGGTGTGGCTAAATAACATAGCGGCTTCCAAGTTCTGTCATTATCTATCGCAGTATTTAATGTCTTATTGTGATTAGATTATGTTGTAATGTGACACGCTCACCCCCCAAAAAACTAGAGGATGCTCCAGCGATGTCATCTTCACACGGTGGTTGTGTGCAGAAGTCCTGCCGCCAGGGCTCTCCTCTGTCGACGCCAAAATGGAAACTTTCTCCTGGTTAATGCAGTCACAGTCAGGCACAACAGCTCCCAGGTATGTTTGTTGGTTACGTTCACATTTTCTTCCTCTGTGAGATTGGTAGTTTAACGATGCCATGTTGATGTAATTTCACCAGATTCCGGGTGAAATGATTTCTGAGGATGTTCCACTTGCGGGGGCGTCATTCCTGGACCTCACTTCTGTGCCCGCTGACCCCGCTCCGTTTGCCGCGCAGTCAATAATCGAGCAGGTTGTCGTGAGGCCACGATACGAATCAAATACATCTGGGCTCATTACTCAAAATGGAACAGTAACAATGACGTGCTTGTCTTAAATACTGCCGTTCCCAGATGCCGGTTGAAAGGGTGTCTGAGGTGGCGGAAGCCTCCATCTCTACATCCATTCTGGATTCCTCCTTCGTTCCTGTTGCTGCCGATTCGGCTCCCGTCGTCAGCCAGCTGATCACGGAGCTGACAGAGGCTCCGCCGACTGCAGTCGAGGTTCTTCAAGGAGCCTTTGCAGAGCAGACCTTGGAAGAGCTGGGATTGGCTGCCCACACACCAGTCGGGCTGATCCAGAACATGCTGGAGTGCATGCACATTGACTTGGGTTTGCCTTGGTGGGGCGCCATCGTCGCAGGTAAGGTAAACAATCTGTAGGCAGGGTTCTTACCAGGTGCTTGCATTTCTGGAATAGAAATGATAATAGCCCCTTTTGTGCTGAGGTGCTTGAAAAGTCCTTGAAAAAAAATGCGATCATTGAAAACCTGTGATATTCCCCCTTGTTTTGTTATTCAAATCCTATAGTAATAAAAATATTTCCAGAATCACTTTTATGAGATAGATTATGCCAGGGAAATGTAAATTTAATCCAGCATGGTTGGAAATAGACACTTATAATAGTAGATGACATTGAGATTAATAATAGATATATTGATATTGATGTGGACTATATATTATAGATATACTAATAACAATAATAGACAATGAGGCTAGACTAAGATTATATTTTGATTAATAAAATTTACATTGAAAATTGATTATATTTGTTTTGCAGGAAGTCCTTGAAAATTGAAAAAATAGCGCTTTAAAAAAGTAGTCCTTGAATTTCATTTTGTAATGCCAGAACGAACCCTGTTATACTCGATTTCAGATTTCAGATCAATTTAGACTTCACGATCATTCCTCAGCTAATGATTAGGAGATTTCATACCGGCCCAGATTCCATTCAAGAGCGTTTACAGTGCCATGTACGTACAAGTACTTTCAAGTATGTACATACAATTTAACCTTTTTAAATAATAATAAAAAAAATAATAATAATTATTATTATTATTATTATTATTATTATTATTATTATTATTATTATACATAGAGGTTTGTATGTGCCCTTGAAACTTTATATTTCCTACTTCCTCCCAAAATTATCAACACGCACAGTTTCTACAGCCCAAATGAGTTTATTTTATATGTGGGCTCATTGCATTCACTCACTACTTAATTACAAAAAATGGAAATTTCACACATGGGAGCATTGTATTGTGTCTGCCTCTCCCCTCACACAGGAACGCTGCTGGTACGCCTGGCTCTGTTTCCTGTTATCGTGAAGGGCCATAGGGAAGCGGCCAAGATGAACAATGTGATGCCCGAGTTCACTAAGCTCACGACCAAGTTGACGGAGGCTAAAAGAAATGGAAACCTATTTGAATGTGAGTGTTCAATGCACAATATTGATGTTCCGTTGGTGGATTTGTACAATATACCTCCTCATAATCTCTTCTCTTGTATAATATACCTTATAATCTCATTAGACTTTTTCAACAGTTGACAATATGCAGTAAAGCTAAAGATTAATTTGAATAAACAATACAAATAAACCTAAATTTTAACAAAGAATAAAAGTGCCTATTACAATAACCTACGGATAGACAATACGTGTCAACCTAGAATAATCAAAAACAATAAACTAAGCCTAGAAATCAACAAAAACCAAGAATAAAAATAAAATGAACAATTAAATAAGCCTAGCAATCGGCAACCACCAATGAAGTTTTGCAATATACAATAAACCTAATAAACCAATAGAAATATAAGCTAAAAAATAAACAATTGTAATCAACCTAAAAACTAAGCAAGAAGCAAGAAAAAAGGTCAATATACACTAAACCTAAGAAAAAGTGAATAAAAAAAGATAGTACTTTATTGATATTGTTAATGTACTTTATTAATGTTTGTAGTGTTATTTTCTCAACCTTGATTAGTCAACGGTATAGCCCTGTGTAGTGTAGCTTAGATGAAATATCGCGTGAGAGCACCAGCTATCATCTGCAAATTGTTCTCATGTCATAGGCGAGGTCTTTCGATAAAAACAATTGTGATATTTGTCCTTATCGTCACTTCATTGATTTTTCTTGTGCTGTTGCTTCCGTGTCGCAGACGCCAAGGCATACGCAGATGTGGACATATTAAAGAAGCTTCACGATGTAAACCCCCTCCGTGGCTTTATTATTCCTTTGGTTCAGGTTGGTATATCCTTTTTTCCCCCCCTACAAATTGTTCATAATTGACTGTTTTGAATTCTGAAACCGATGAATAAAATACAATGTAATCTCCACTTCCATCCGTATCCCGCCCAGACTCCAGTCTTCATCTCGTTCTTCATCGCCCTGAGGAAGATGGCGTACCTCCCGGTGCCCAGCCTGCAGACGGGAGGCGCGCTGTGGTTCCCGGACCTGACGGCCGCAGACCCCTTCTACCTGCTGCCTCTAGCCGTCACCGGCACCATGTTCTTCATCCTGGAGGTGATGTCCACTGGAGCATTCATGTGTTTCACTTCCCCAATTTGACTCGCTTGACGACCAACGAAAGACTCGACTCGATTTGACTTTGACTTTATATCTTGAACTTGGGACTTGACACTGATGGCTTGAAAGGACTTGACTTCAATATTTAGATTTTTCTTTAAAAGAATAGTCAAATTTGTATGTTCCTGGTATACTGCTATTTCATAGACCGACAGTTACATCTAGTTTTGAATCATTGGAGTTTCAGATGACTTGAATTGCTTTAACCTGTCCAATAACTTCACCTTTTCTTGCTTGACTTTTAGCATTGACTCTCCTTGACTTGCTTGATTCTAAACACTGTAACTTGGGACTTGACTTGAGACTTGACTGTTTTCTTAATTTCAGCTGGGCGCAGAGTCCGGGGTTGACAATCCCAACCTGCGAGTCATGAAGACTCTGTTCAGAATCATGCCCTTCTTCATCCTCCCCATCACCATTAACTTCCCCACAGTGAGTCTTGGTACCTCCAGCATCTTTAAAATTGTTTTCACTTTTTACTGTTGAATTCTGACCATTTTTGAGCTGGACCTCAGTTTTTTATAATCTCGACTTTTTGCTTTGTTTGTGAGGCGTCAACGAATTGACATAGCTACACATGTGCTTGTTTGAATGATTATCTATTGTGTTGTATTATTAAGTCAGTGTATAAATGGAACTTTCCAATTAAATTCCCATGGCCCAATGTTATTATAATTTAATGTTGGAATATTAACATCCTTTCATTGAGCCAAAACTCTCTCTCTCTCTCTCTCTCTCTCTCTCTCTCTCTCTCTCTCTGTCTGTCTCTCTCTCTCTCTGTCTCTCTGTCGCTGTCTCTCTCTCTCTCTCTCTCTCTTCCCCCTCCCCAGGCTGTGTTTATCTACTGGCTGATGTCCAACAGCTTCACCCTGGGTCAGCTGGCCCTGCTTAGACACCCCTGGGTCAGAGAGAAGCTCAACATCCCCAAGAGGATCATCCACCCACCCTCCGTGCAGCCCGAAAGTGAAGGCCTGTTCGCCAGCATGCGGAAGGGTGGGTCTTCTGAAAGCACCTTGACAAATCCAAGATTGAATCTCAGAGAACATGCCTTTAACCATTCATAAAATACCCATCTCAGGTCATAATATCCCATTCTTTACAAGGTTTCTGTGCTGAAGATGGCTTAAATGAGTAACAGGGTTGAGATTTTAGCATAGCATATTTAGCATATATTATTTTGCACATATACAAAATGTGACTAACTAGCATTCATGCTAATGGTGTAAGGACACTCTAATGATTCTAAAATTGACTTTGACAAAATAAATAAATTACTTTCAAGCTGTAGTTTTGGTAACAGGGTTGTACGTTGAGAGTGACAATATCAGTGAAAACACAGAAAAAAAAGAACTTACTTTAATTCTTCCCACAGCCTTCAGGTAAGTTCAGAGGATAGATACCATTTCTTGGTATTAATGGTATGAGTGAATATTATGGGACGTAACTAAAATGTAAAAATTTCATAATCTATAATGAATTAAAAAGAATATAATAAGTACGAGTATAATAATAATTACCGAGTATAATATTAAGTATGTGTTGATAGTTTTTAACTTGCATGTACGTAGGTTGTTGTATAGGACACTTTACTTGCGAGTATGCATGGGCCACAATATCGGTTCCTAAATTCTACTGAGGTAAAGGCGATCTAATACTTTAAACTAAAAACATACTTTAAAAAAGGCTGATGCTGAAGAGATGAACTACTTAAGTATCGAGATTGTGATTGAAAATTTGATTTAAAATAATCAAATGCCCCATAATGTCCATTGTCATTTGAGGTAAGACGCTTTTGTCCAAAGAGAATTATAAGTAAATTTGTCTTTAGTAGTTGAACCGACTGAATCTTTATTAGTCTATAGCCACTTTTACACAGACGATTCCGCAATAATGCCGCAAAGACGTCAATATGCCGGCTTTACCTTTTTACACAGAACCAAGCAAAGATGGCATATTACCGCCCCTGTGTGTGCTTTTAGACAGCGAGCCGCAAAGCCGGCTTCCCGGAATCACGGGGGCGTGGTCATGGCGCGTGACATACACAACAGCGTCGGCCAGAAAGTCAAGTTGAAAATGATCACAATGATTTAATAACCTTATTATTTTAAATTATTTAATTGAATAGACGCGGTAGCCTTGGGTGAGGACGTGAGTTCAGCGGAGCTGTGGACCCGTGTTGCCGGCGCGGAGACACGCGGACTGGCAGAGACCCAGTGGAGAAAGTTCCTTCCTTCTCCGGAGGCTATTTTATTGTTTTAATATTAAATTTATTATTAGGACAGGTTGAAAATGATCACTGATTTAATAACACTGGGTTAGGGTTCTTGCGTCCGGGACTCCATACGGAACTCCGTAAAGGACGTGTGTAATGCCCCCCCTCTAGTTCTAAATTTGAGCATTAAAATATCTTACATAAAAAATATATATATCTAATAATAATAAAGCATATAAATTCGAATTGGAATTTTAGAGGAATATCTGCAGCTCTGTGACAAGACGCAGCTCCCCAGTGGAGTATTTTCTTTTTTTTTTTTTCATCCAACCAAAATACTAGCCCTAGTATAGAGATATGCTTACATTGAGTTTGGATAACCATGAGGAATGGATGTGGTTTAGCTGACAATGTGTTTTCAGTCCCAGTTTTCTTCTTTTTTTTCCCCCCTTCCTTTCTCCCCTTGTTGGCATCATTTTGGATTTCTCTCTTTTTCCAGGGTGGAGTAACGTTCAACTCGGCCAGCAGTTGGAGGAGAGAGAGAGGAGAATCAAAAGTCACCTGGACCTCGCTGCCAAAGGTCAGCCGCGATTTCCTCCCAAATATCACATTGTCAGACATTTTCCCCCCAGATTTGTTTTTTTTAATGGTGCCGTCCTGTTCAGTTTGCAGGGGAAAGGGGGATAGATTTGGGTTGTAACTATTCTTTATTTATAATTTTAAGTTTTTAAGTATTATCCTCATACTGAAGTGCTGTTTAACATGTTGTACACTAGAGGGCGCCATCACTCTGATCGTCAATTCTCACAATTAAACACTCGTGGTTTTTTTTTTTTTTGTCTCTCACTCTCCAGGTCCTTTGAGGCAGACCTTTACCCATAACCCCCTTCAGCAGACTGCAGCGCCATCCAACGACAAGTCCACCTCCCAGGCTGCGAGCAGCAAGGCGAGGCCCTGGAAGGAGACCATCGGATAGAGGACATGTAACTTAATCACATGTAAATATTTATGAATTGAGTGCTGTAGCGTTGTCATTCTGTGTGTATTATTCCAATAAAGGGCACCATGTTGCCATATAAGATCTGTGCTGTGGTCCTTTGTTATTTGGTCAACAGTTATCGTGAGTATCGTCAAAAGTCCATTATATTATTCACTGGTCATTTTATTATAAATACATACACAAGTCTCTGTTTTGTACACAGGAGTCCTAACCTCCCTTACATTTTAAAAGTCTGTGTTTAACTGTTAAGGAAAACTTGATAGGAATTCTTTAACATTAGCCCTGAACAGCCTAGATACATTACAACACAAGACTCTTCCAGATGAGTACATATGGGGAAAAGCTAGCCTGGCATTACCAGACCAATTCAGTGGAAATCAGTTTGAATGTGAGGGCAGCCAGACCAATCTGCCAGAGCAAATGAATCATGAGCTCACAGATTGGTCTGGTTGCCAGGCTAGGGAAAAGCTACCAACTGTCCAACTTTTTGTTTAGCTTCATACAAAATGACAATGCAGAGGATATTTTTAACAGTGCTTTTCGTTTTTTGTTTCTTTTCCACTTAAAAACAATTCAACCATGATTATTTGACCCAAAATTAAAATAAATTCTATCCATTATTAGATCGGATGTAATCTCATACTGTGGCACTTTAAATATGTCATTTGGAAATACAAATTCTGTTGATTGATTTAAAAAAAAAAAAAATAACTTTCTTAAATAGTGTATAAAATGTCCTCTTTAAAGTTACAGTCAGTTGTCATTCCGGCTGCTGCTTATTCCTAGTCCTGCCGTGCATCAGACGTGCAGTATCGCCAAAGAGATGGTTGATTGAGAGGAGAGGCGACCGGATCGATCCATCCATTCCATTCATCCTGGCGCTTTTTTGGTGGAGCTCAGGCCCGCTCTGTGAACGTCAAGGCCGGGAGGGGGGGGCTGATGGGGACTGATCAAGACGACTTCTGGTCGAGCCCTTTTGTGAGTTTGCAGTCTTTGGGAGAGTCGGGCCGTTTCTACTCCACCTTGTCGGTGTCCATTTCAGTCAAAACGGAGTAACAAACCTTCTGGATCAGCATGCCAAACCGGGCTAGGGGTCAGATAGGTGAGAGGAGTACAGTCATTCAGCCTGCTTGGTTGTTAACTAGTATCACTGAAACTTCAAGGGTCAACCATTGGAAATGTTCACATAATCATGTGCACGTGATCTTTGTCTTATCTTGCTAGACTGAATATGACTGTTTTGTGTTGAAATTTTGAAAAACAGATCAGCAGTACACAAATTCCATCAGTGCCCGGTTGAAATTCTTACCGATGGCTTTTCGTAGCCACATCGGCCTCTTGTGGGCGGGCGTGTAGCAGCAGAGGAAGTACATGGGCACCCCCGACAGGGCGATGCAGATGCCGATCAGCGAGTTGACGGTGTCGCTGTAGAGTGGCACCACCACCAGGAAGATGGTGAGGAAGCAGAAGATGATGGGGAAGAACAAACTGAGCTGGAGAGAAAGAGAGGGACATAGTGCTTGAGTAAATGCCTCCAACTTTAAGCTTCACGCAAAGACCCGGATCCAAAGTGGGAGTGCCGCTTTGTTTTTTAAATCTCTATGGCAGAACGAAGAGACGTTAGTGGGCCAGGTGATCCGAGTTTGCGCTACCTTAAGCGGCCTCTTCATGTCAGGCTTCTTCCAGCGCAGGTAGAGCTGTCCCAGGATGGACAGGCCCACAAAAAACCAGTAGCTGAAGCTGTAGTAATTGATGAGTCTGAAGATGTCCTCTACACAGAGGTAGATCAGCGCCATGATGCCCTATAAAAGACACACGCCAGGAAAGGGTTAAAACAAGTCAGAGAACTAGGGTTAGGGTTTGGCTTCTTGTCACCTTTCTTTTTTTGGGCCGAGCAGAAGCATGAAAGCACTTTGAGAGAATGTCAATTTATTATGCGGTGTGTCGCAAAACCAACGCACGCACACACAGACAGGCACGCACACACACACACACACGCACGCATGCAGAGTGGGTACTATGAAGGGGGTGACTGACGTTGAACAGCAGAGCGGGGACGGGGGTGTAGCGATGTACGTGGATCATGCACAGGTAGTCTGGCAGGTGGCCTTCCCTGGAGCCCACGAAGAACAGCCTTTTTCGAGACACAAACACATGGAATGGGATGAAGACGCGTGCAAACTAAAGAGCTCACCTGCAACAGACACTCGTGTTATTCTTTAACAGAAACGGCTTTAACGTCGGCACAGTGACAGACAGCAAATGGAGATTAGTGGGACTGCGGGGGTGAAAGCTCTCAACGTTGGACCTACACTTGTAACGGTCATCGCTCACCTGGATGAGGCCAGGATGGAGGCGTTCAGGCCCCCGAAGCACGACAAAGCCACGGCGAGGGGAATAGTCCAGTTCATCACGCCAAACACCTGGTCTGCAAACGTCTAGGCGATCGAACAAGAAAAAGGTCAGTGTCAGGTGTGTGTGGATCTACCTACTTTACTGAACACATCTGCGGTACGAGGCCATCTCAGAGAAGTGGCAATCCAGCAGGACTCTGTGGTGTGATGGCTTCAGACGCCACGCTTTAGCGTAGCTGTCACAGGTTAGAGTCCTGATTTATTTATTTCTTTCATCCAAGTCCTGTTCCTTTAATCAGATGAACGGTGGCGTGATGGTCACCGATGGTCGGTCATTCATTCTCAGACGGCTCGGTTCCTCTCTCTCTCTCTCTCTCTTTGTCTCTGTCTATGTCTCTCACCCACAGAAAAGTGAGGAGAAAAAAATACTGTAAAAAGTTGTACTGTGTATCTCAAATGATTTATTTTCAAAAAAATTTATTTAAACTTTCTTATGTTTCTGATGTTTTGATTTATTAAAAGTTTGAATTAGACGCTGTATATTAACAATATTAATAATAATCTGGTTTCACTTTCATGTGAGTAACACAGACTGACAGAGGCTCCCTCCAGCCTCCAGGAAGGAAGGCGCTAAGGGGTTTTCCGAGATAAAGCCGTGCGTGGCTGGAGTTTTGAAACACTGCAGAACTGGCTGTTGCTGTTGTACTGATCAATGGAGATTACAAGTGTGTCTAGAAGAAGAAAGCAACGTCTTAAAGATTTTATATGTCTGAATGAACACTACTAACGTCAAACTTGGCTGTTTTTCTCATGGCGTAACATGGTGATTAAAGACACAGCATTGTTTTGACCTTCTAACTTTGATCTGTCACACATCTACACCATCACACCACAGAGTCCTGCTGGGTTCCAGCTTCTCTGAGATGATGCCAACCGCCACCCCTGATGCCCCTATGGCAGAGAAAATGGTATAAAGTGCTCTCAAGGAGGGCACTCCTGGGAGCTCTAGATTGCAGAAAATGGTGTTTCTTATGGTGTTAATAATAATCACAATTACATTAGCTCCCCCCCAGACCTCCACCGTCAAAGTGCCCTTTTTCTGATTTTTGCCCCTGCCCCTAAAATGCTCTATGCACGCCACTGGTTAGGTAGGTAAACTATTTAGGCCAAGAACTGACCATATGGGTGTCGTAAAGTAAATACAGTGGCATCTAAGGATACTGTAAGTCCTTCATTACAGATTTAAATCAATTTGGTTAATTTTAAATCACAAACTATTGCGGGCAGAGATTGCAGCGTGCACGAAGGTAACCTAAGAGAAGGTGAAAAAGGCGCTACTAACCACAGCGACGGCATCACTGTCCAGGATGGCATTGATGGGGAGGACGGTGTAATAGGCCACATTCGTCATGATGTAGATCACAGTCACTACGGGCATGGAGATGGCGATGGCGAGTGGCAGGTTCCTGAAGTTCCCAGAAACGACCAGCAGGGGGAGACAAAACAGGGAAAGAGAGAAAACAATGACGTGAGTGTTGGTTTGACCATCAGTTTGACTGTTCCTCAAAAGTGGCTGGAGCTAAACTCTTAAGGTAAGGGTGGGGTAGAGATAGGATGGAGGGGTTGGAGGGAGAGCGGGGGGCTTATTTGTCACCTAATCTGCCTGAGAACTCAGGGAGGGGTGTCTGATCTTACTTCATTTGATCAGTTTTTGGCTGTGTGATTCAAAGTAAAGGACTCAAACATGCTCTCTCTCTTTCTCTCTCTCTCTCTCTCTCTCTCTCTCTCTCTCTGTCTCTCTCTATCTCGCTCTCTCTCTCTCTCTCTCTCTCTCTCTCTCTCTCTCTTTCTCTCTCTCTCTCTCTCTGTCTCTGTCTCTGTCTCTCTCAGTCACACACACACATCCGTGCACATGGTCACGCTCGAATACAGATAAGCACACAAATACACAAGCACAACCCCATGCACACACACACACACACACACACATACACACATACACTGGTCCTGGTTCTTTGAGCCAACCAGAGTTCTCAGAGAAATTCCTGTCTGTGGTTAAGTACTGTGGTTATATCATTTAATCTGTAATTTATAATAATAACTATTCATATTGGTGATTGATAACGACAGACTGCCAGCCTCCCCCTCCATCTAGTAACTTTCACTGTTTCTGGGCACGTGGTTTCTAATCAGAAAGACAGAAAAATGCAAAGAGGTTTGATGAAATTACTGAAATGTTAGTCTTAACATTTTTCTTTTATCATTAAAGCTTCTCCTCCCACCTAATTCTTCAACTCTCCCACCCCTATGAGTATGTAATAACAACAGCTTGGGAAAGGGTGGCAAGTCAATACCACAGATAACGACGACACAACGATCGATGACACCATCTACTCCCTGTAGAATTGGATTTACTACGAACTATCAATTGGAAAGGGGAGTAATCAATTAGACTATCGACCACCAGCCTCGCCACGTCATCCTTACCTCTCGGGGTCCTTGATCTCCTCCGTGACAAAATTGAGGGTGTCCCAGCCGGAATAAGAGAACAGTGCGGAGTACAAGGCCAGGGCGATCCCGCCGGGGTCCCTGGAGGAGCCTTCAAACAGGCCCTCGAAGTTCTGAGTGTGACCTGGGAGACAAATAGGTAGTGACTAAAGGAGCAATTTTAGATCATTAGATATTTAATGTTCTGAGAATTGACTTGGAACCATAATGTGTTTGCTAAGGACTGATCACCCAAAGCAGGATTACAGTAATATGAGACACGCTTTAGAGGTGGGAAAGGATAAAATGATGGCGTAAGAACCTTGTCCGATCTTCACCAGGCCGGTGATGATTACGGCGATGAGGGCGATGACCTTGGCGTAGGTGAAGAAGTCCTGCACCCGGGTGCCCCATTTCACATAGGCACAGTTGACGAAGGTCAGCAAACCTAAGTATAAAGACACGCAGCATTTCAGAGATAGACATCTGTTTACGTTCACTTCCTGCGTGCATACAAAATCTGCACACCCGCGGTGGGACTCTGACAGCAAAAAAAAAAAAAAAGTCAAGAAAGCCAGCTGTGGCATTTTCCTGGTATGCGTGTGTCGCTCTGGTTTAAGGAAACGGTGCTGCTGACTCAAGCAAAGTGGCCTGTTTTTCAGATCGGGAAACAGCTGAGTGAACATAAAAGCTTATAGGCACACACGCATGCTCGCACACACACACACACACACACACACGCAGGTAGGCAGTTGACTAAAGAGTCAACTGCATTTTTTTTTCCACACACTTTTCACCACATCGGGTGTCTCACGAGTGGAGCACGCCGCTGGCCGTGTGATCGGGGCTCGTGCATGGTTTGTTGACGTTACCAGGAGACACTGGTCAGATTATGTTTAGCGCGGTACTTTAAAACCTTGCCCCCTGAGTGTAGATTTTGCGATTTCGTTGCAAAATGGGGTCCTGCTCCTCCTCTTGTGGACGCCATCAGATTACAGAAGCCGATGATGGAAATGATAAAATCGCGTAAAGGAACTGTTTACAAACCCTACTGACCCTTATCAGCGATCGTTCCCTCCCAAGGTTATAAACCCGGAGATAGCACAGGACAGCACAGGTCATCCAAGGCCTTACCAATCTGTGTCTCCGAGATGAAACGTATGCATGCACCGACGCCTTTGTCCGGCGTTATCATATAAACTTCACCAGAGATACCAAAGATAAACTCAGCAATCATGTGTTTCCTTTTTTGTGGCAGGGCGGCTCCCAACTAAATATGGCTCCGTGTGGTAATGCTATGTCGACACATTTTTATCTGTTTAAAAAAAATTTTACGCTTCGCCTCCTTGATTACTGTGAAGCAATAAGCAATTAACCAGACCTCATCCGGAGAGAGAAACAGGAAAAAAACAGTCTAAAAACCCCACCGCCGACGTCACTCCATTACTCCATTATCGTAACTCTCCCACGTTGACAGGTCGGGGGGAGGGATCATAATGTGTCTTCTCGCCGCAGGAAGTCAGTTCAAACACAACAGATCGCTCGTCCCCCCCGAGGGCGGAGGGCCAGCCCCTCACCACACAGAAGTACAGGAGCGTCGTGTTGACAGTGAAAGCCTAGAAGGGTGGGAGTGCGTGCGTGTACACGCGTGTGATCAGATTTAGGGGAGGGCCGGCCGTCTCAATGCCCGAGTTTCCGAACACCAGGTCCAGATG
>OMKR01044560.1:0-12062 GCA_900302355.1 Cyttopsis rosea | reverse complement strand
CCCCCCCCGGCATCGTTTTGGCCAATGTCTGATTGTTGGTGAACAAAATGGATGAGTTAAAACTCAGGCTATCCTCTCAGAAAAGGCTGGAGAACTCTCACTGGTACCCTCGGTTTCAACTTACTTTTATGTACTTCAAATAATTCAATTTATTTCATTGCAGTTGAATTGCAAAAACAAATTACATGTTAGGCTGTATGCATTGACTCCCGGTACCCTCTTGATTTTATGTTTACTTATATCAAACATAGTCATTAATAAAGAGCTGTAAAGGGGATATTGTGTCATTCCTGTTATTTGCTATGCAATGACGGTAGAGTCAATTCAAAGGTAGATGTACAGTAGGCTACGCACCCTCTGGACAATATAACCTAACCAACAAGTGCAAGGAATTGCAAAGGAGTTGTCATTTTTGGTAATGCAAAAGTACTCTTAACGAGTTACTTTTCTCAGTAGGTAACACTGTAATGTAACAAGTTACTTTTAAATGGCAGTAATCTTGTAATGCAACAAGTTACTTTTAAAAGTAACATTACCCAACACTGGTAATAGAGGTAGCATGTCTATAACACTGTTATCTGTATTGCCTTACCTCAGCCGGCTACCTAGCTTACTTCTGCTATCAACTGCTGTTTTCCTGATGTCATTAAGATAAGGAAATATAACACTTACAAAAATTATTGATACAGGCAGGGATATTCAGGTGTTAAAGGGTAGAAGAAATACAAAGTGAGCGAGAGGCTGCCACTGTAGCACCGGTGTATAGCCAGACATTGATAGCAGGGACAATGATGTTGTTGAATGACCCCACACTTACATCCGGGGGTGCTCAAGACTTTTTTTTCTAGATCCCAAAGGTCAACTCGAAGAAACAATCAAAGCCAAAGCCATTATTGTCAGTGGTATGTTGAAAACTTTACGGCTCCCTGTAACCATGCCCCAACAGGCCTCTTGCACACACAAGCTACAGTAGGCATCATCAGATGTTCACATCTTTGTTTCCGACAGAGTTTAATATATAGATTTATATCTTTTTGTATCATTCTGCGAGGAGAATAACATATTCTTTTTATATTGTTTGTTTCTAGTGGAATTCAAATTAGTAACCTGGGATCATGTGAGAGCCAGTTTCATGCACGTTTCGCTCGATGAGCAAGCATTATTCCTGAGAGGTTCAGAAAAATGCTGCATTTAATAGAATGGAAAAAGTACCAGGATGACATGCTACATCCGGATATATCGAAATATCAAATATCTCTATGCAGTGTCATCCTCAGCACGCAACCGGATTTCCCTCCACTTTTCCCTACCTCTGAGTTGAGGCACACATCAGTCTCCAGCATGGGTTGGGTGTCCTCAACAGCCTGCCACTTCTCATATGCGAATCCAGATGTCACTCAGCCTTTTGTAAAGTGTCCTTGACAGTCTGCCAGTTTCCATCAACGAGTCCTGGCATCATTCAGCTCCCGTCCTACGAGACTGGCGGGCGCAGACCTTATCTCTATTTGATAAGCGGACGATTTCTGGTGCATATGATAGTTTGCCGAACTAGTTTATGGATTATATGAAGAAGCCGCAGTTCTGAATTCAAGGTTGCGGCTTTAGGGCCAACATGTGAACCGCTCTGATTTGGTAACAAGCACAAACAATTACTGTATAAGTTACCAATTTATGATTTACCTGTCTTTACGTGTCTTCGTCATCAATTTCAGTCAAACTTCATGTCCAAGTGGTTTGGTGTATCAATATTCTGTGGACACAATTATGCAGAGATTAGATCCAAGAGAAATTTGCACTCAATTAAAAATTTCAGTGATTTGAATGCAAATGGCACACCCGCTTTTGCACGTGATTATTATTTGAGAAAATGGAAATCTTCTATTAGCTTGCTGTAGTTTGAGTTAGATATGAAACTATTCCCCCTCAATTGGTACAATACAGTACAATAACATAATACAGCATATATAAAATTTTAATAATATTGAGAGATATTGAGCATGAATAAAGGCATAGCCTTAATAACTTCACACCTCATTAATAAGACATGAACTATATAATAAACAAATGAATGAAACCGACTCCAAAACTAATAAAATATCCACACAACTTATTACTGCCTTTAATGCATAATTCATGAGACACAATCCAATAATCTTTTCTCATTGCTCCCACCACACATACATATTGAGAAGTTGCATACAGAAAAAATGCAAGACTGCACTCACAAACAATACGCACACGCACACAGATAATCTCAGCCAAATAGGTTTTAAATTCATTACATATGTATCACAAGTTGAAATTTAATGCTTAAATTAAATTTAAACTGCTACTACAGTATCCCTACTACAGAAATGGCATCATTCAGGCCTTTTATGAACATTAGTGAGGTGTGATAAAAACAAGTTCAAGTTCAAATATATAATATATATAAGCTCAAAAGCTATAAACAGTCTTGGTTCTATGCAATACAAGGAGGTTAGACTAGAATCTAATAATGACTGCTCTGCAACAGCGGACAGGAGGTGTTCCATATTTTACCATGCTACACTGTGATACCGAGAACATAATTTCTAATTCACATCAAGCACATTTGCAAGGGGGTGCAGGGCTAGAGATGGGATGAATGATGGAAGGACATGAATGATGGAAAGACAAGAAGGAAATGGATGTGAAGTAGCTAAAAGGGCAGATTGGGGCGATGCACGAAGAGGTGGATAAGAGGGAGGAAGGAATGGACGGAAGGAAAAGAGGAATTGTAATGTATGCCAAACATCTTTACCTACTGTATGTGCAAAGACATTGCAAAAGTTAAAGGATTGTTTAGCCATTTCTCAGCCCTTATTAATATGTTGGCTCCCATAATTGTTCATAGCATAACCTTGCTGAATGCTGTACTTCAATGCAGTCCGATGGGGAAAATGTTTAAAGGTGCAGTGTGTAGAATTTAGTGGCATCTAGCGGAACGGACTTGGCAGAAATGGAATATAATATTCATAATGATGTTTTAATTAGTGCATAATCCCATGAAATTTAGAATCATTGTGTTTTTGTTACCTTAGAATTAGCCGTTTATATCTACATGGGGGCTGGAGCCTCTTCCACAGAGGTCACCATGTTGCACCGCCATGTTTCTACAATAGCCCAGAATGACTTTGGCATTTTTCGTGAGTTTTGCAGCCACCGTAGCTTCTCCTACACAGAGGGGGATTCAGTTGGTTGCAATCTGCAACCTCACCGCTAATGGTCGCTAAATTCTACACAGTGTATGTTTAAGCCTTAAAATTTGCCAATTATCCAATCTCCTTTATGAAAAAGGGAACCTCACAAAATCGAGAGTCCCGACTATGGAATAAACCTTGAGTGCTCAAATAACTGCCATTGCTTAACCCAGAAATGTCATACTCTTATGATTGTACTTCCTTTCTTTCCAGATCATTCAAAAAAAGTTAACTTGTATACTTATTACATAAAATAATTAACGTAATATTATTTTTGATCCACACTCCCAAGGACAATGTCTTGACTATCGTAATATCCTATTCACTTATGCTTTAAATCTTAAGTATACCATGAAATTATGTTGGTATAATATATAATATACTGTGTAATATATCCCATAGAAATGTCTGGAAATTGTATCAACTCCGAAATAAGGGAACTGCTGTCTGTTCGAGCTGAGGACGAAATTATTCGATAGATCTGTGGTACTGTTAGAGATGCCGTGGCCAAGATTACAGACATCCTATGCGAAAGAGGTGTACACAGAAGAAAGGCCCAGGTCATTAGCAAGTTGAAGTCTACGGAAGAAATACCTCCAAATAAATGACCATCATGGAAGAAGTGGCAATGGGCAATTGAACTGGCCATATTTCTGCATTTGCTAGTCGATTTGAGGGAACAACCATTCTACAAATCCTGTGGTTTTGGTGAGCAGCTTGGAGCTCAAGTCTGAGACCACCAGCGAGACAATGGATGGTGAGGTCGAGGCCAGCGGCAACGTTCCCTCATTTTCCAGGGATACCCCAGAAGAAGAGGTGGTAGAATCCGTTATGGAAAGCTGTCTGAAAAGGTGAGGTATTTGACTATATTATTGTCTAAGCATTGCGATTTCTGTATAGTTGCTTGCCATGTTCAGTGTAGGGTTAGGCTAACACTGATATCTGTAGAAATCCACAGAATGCAATAGAACAGTTGAAATTTCTCTCTCCTACCGATCTATGAGATTTTAGATTTTACTTAACATACATAGGACTGTTTTGTAGCTTGCTAAGCTTGGTCATACGAGTTAATCTTCCAGCACAAGTGTGGTTGACTAATGGTTGTTGTTGTTCTTTTGTGTGTGTGTTCTAGATTCTCATGCACAATCTTTTTGGTGAAATGGACACAGAGTATTACTGCAGAGATGATCTCCAACGCCAGGAGCAGAAAGACTGTGAGGAAAGGCTGCGGAGGGAGGCAATGGAGAGATGAGAGAGAAACGACCTGGCTAATGACTACAGTCAGGTCCATAAATATTTGGACATTGACACAGTTTTCATCATTTTGGCTCTGTACACCGCCACACTGGACTTGAAATGAAACAGTCAAGATGTGCTTTAAGTGCGGACTTTCAGCTTCAATTTGAGGGATTTACATCCAAATCAGGTGAACGGTGTAGGAATTACAACCAATTTTATATGTGCTCCACCCTTTTTAAGGGACCAAAAGTAATTGGACAAATGAACATAATCATAAATCAAATTGTCACTTTTAATTCTTGTTTGCAAATCCTTTGCAGTCAATGACAGCCTGAAGTCTGGCCCCACAGACATCACCAGACGCTGGGTTTCGTCCCTGGTGATGCTCTGCCAGGCCTCTACTGCAACTGTCTTCAGTTCCTGCTTGTTGTTGGGGGAATTTTCCCTTCAGTTTTGTCTTCAACAAGTGAAATGCATGCTCAATTGGATTCAGGTCAGGTGATTGACTTGGCCTATGCAGAACATTCCACTTCTTTCCCTTAAAAAGCTCTTTCAGACTTTAATGGGACCCCTCCTGGGTTGGTCTCATTTGAATCCCTAGATTCAACAAGTACTCGTTATCTGCTGTGGTCCTGTCCTGACCTTCTCCGGCCGGGTCGAGTGGCTCCTTTCTCCACGGTTCTGGTGATAGTGTGCCAGAGGGACTGTCCCCGCTACAAGAAGTATGCAGTTTAGTGACTAATCTCTATGCAGTGTACATAACTTTACTTAATGCAGTGTACGTAACTATCACTTTAACCATCATCATCATAACTCCTTCACTGTATGTGCACACGAATAAACTTACAGATTGTGCTTTCTCAAGGGCAGTCATGAGGCTGATGGGAGGAGATGCTAGTCTGAGACTTTGGTGTGAGACTTTGGACTGACTGCCTGCGTGTCTCTGACTCACTCCTTTATACTCCCTGTGTTATGCCCTCACAAAGTCATCACAAGCTATGATGTCATCGAGCCCGATTGCGGGGTGGAACAATAAGCATGAATGCTAGTTAGCCACAATTTGTATATTTGCCAATTCTATAATAAAGACTAGGGTTGAGCTGAATACTCGGATAAAATGAGTATCCAGTACAAATAATGTACTTATTACGAGCATGAGTATCATCTGAGTAAAATGTGTCAATTTTCGTACTCGTGATGAAGGAAATTCCTCATTGGGTAGCTGTCCACATCATTCTGTGATAGGCCAGTCACACACAGAGCTCCTCCCCCTGGATCACCCAAGATGCATGTTAATGCCAGGTGTAAACAGGGCCACAGACACAACACAATCTTGCCATCGTCACAGCCACTCCACTCCACAGCTGTCCACAAACAGCATAGGACTATTTGATCAGTAGAACAATCTTTCCCACTCTCTCTCTCTCCCTCTCTCTCGCTCTTTCTTTTGCCATGAAACAGGAAGTGGTTGCCACAAAACAGGAAGTGGCTTGTAACTCAGTTGTACATGGTTCAATTTGCCCCAAACTTCACACGTTTCGCAAAAGTCCCGGCCTGGGACTCTGTGTGTCAGTGAGAAGACATCTGTGTGCCAATATAGAGTTATAGTTATAACGCCACCTACTGGCAGTAAGTGGTTGCCACAAAACAGGAAGTAGTTTGCAACTCGAATTACATGGTCCAATTTGCCCCACAATTCACATTTTTGATGAGTCCTGGCCTGAAGACATCTATATGCCAATATTGAATCCCGCCAGCACCCCCCACGTGCACGACAAGGGCCCGATCATCGCTGCTTGCAGCTTTAATTAACATTGTGTTTTACTTTGTGTCGAAGTAAAACATACCACCCATCCACCCAAAAAATAAAAACATAGGTATTTACAGGTATTTAAAAAAAGCCCTGTGATCACACTCACAAACATCACATTGTTTAAATTTAATTTGAAAAAGTAAAAAAAAAATCTATGTATGTAAGTATGAAAACTCTAGTTCATGCATTTTACTTCATACCTCTTAATACTGCATGTGTTCATTGATTCACTGAAGTTTATTAATTCAAGTTCATAGAAAACTGTAAATACTTACTCTTGTGATCAAACACATTGATCTGAAACTCAATTCTGAGGCTGTTGTGTAAATAGTTGTCTAATAAACAATAAATATAGCAATGTCTGATCAACCCATATCCATTTCAGGCTTACCCTCAGCTTCCGGTTTAAGCCCTGCCCTCTTCCGGTCTGAGCCTCGTCCATTCTGAGTGCAGATACGGATACAGAAAATTTAGTTGGTTGAACACATACAGATGCTGATACAGATAATGGTGTACTCGCTCATCCCTACTAAAAACCCAACCCTGTTACAATTTTAAGCCATCCTCAGTACAGAGAGTGGAATTGAATGCTGTGGTGTAGGTCTCTCCAAGTGCAGCTGCTGCTGGTCTGTTGGATCAGCAGGCTCTGCAGATGTCTCCTGTTGCGTTATATCACTGCACCGTTGTCCATCTTCACCAGGTAAGATCGTGGCTCTCTACACCTGCCAACGACTTTAGCAGAGGTTTTCCACCCTTTTTCTCCATGCAGTTTCACTCTGACATTCTGTCCTGGGTTTAGTTCAGGAATTGGTTGGGCAGAGTGGCGGCAGTCATGGAAGAACTGGTAAGCTGACATTGTCTGGATGTCCTTTTGCTGGATTTGATGTCTGTCCATAAAAGTAGCTTGTAGTCTCACTTCCAGCATAGGAAGTGTAGTTTGAATGTCTCTTCCAGCCATGAGTAAAGCTGGGCTCACCCCTGTTGTGGCACTCGGGGTCGCTCTGTAGCACATCAGAGCAAGGTATGGATCCGGCTGCTGCAAGATGCACTTAGCAGTCTGTATGGCTTGCTTGGCAGCACCATTCACCTGGGGGTAATGAGGGCTAGTGGTTGTGTGCACAAATGCATACTTCTGACTGAAGTCCTGTTGTCACTCACCAGTTCCAGCGGTATTCCCCATCTCACAAACATGCCCTTAAGCCTGTTAATGACTTGACAGCTAGATGTCGAAGACAGGTGAGCTATTTCGATATCCCGAGAGTAGTAGTCAGTCACAATGAGATAATTCTGTCTCTCTAACTCACACAAATCTGCAGCAATGTGCTGCCAAGGGCCCCCAGGTAAAGGTGTGGTTCGCATCTCTCAGTGGGTTTGTTTTCAATGCAGAATTTGCATTTTGAGACAGTCTGTGTGATATCCGCACTGATGGCCACCACACTGACATCCTGGCATGTGCTTGGCACCTTGTCAGTCCTTGGTGTCCTTCATGCAGCTATTTCAGCATGTCAGATCTTAGTGCAGCAGGAATGACAATCCCATCATGGTATAACCCATCATGGCCCATCAATCTCAGAGAGGTGTGCTCTTGAAGAGTAATATCCGTGCAGAGATGGAAACAGCATTGTCTTCGGTGGCCATCCGTTCCTGATGAAATGCATGATTATTTGCAGCGCTCCATCATGTTGTGTGGCTGCATGGATTTCACAGAGTTTTTTGTGGTGAGACTGGTGCGTTAGTTACTATTGACTCCACATATGCTTGTACCTCATGGTCCATACCCTCGTCACTCCCATCTGTCAATGAGCTTCTGGAGATGGTATTGTGACAAAGCGCTTGATCCGTATGAACACGAGTGGTTGGTTGAACTCTACAAGCTGCCGTAAGTTTCCAGACGTGTTTTCCTGCCTTGTTTGATGTGTGAGTCCTTCCTTCCAGTAATAGTAATAGTAATAGTTTGTCTTTAATTTGTATCTTTACATCTTTTTTGTATTTGCGTTTTGTTTTGTTTTTTTAATTGACATGTTTTCACCTTATCTTTTTATACTTGCCTTTTTTTTCTTTACAGTATCTCACTTGAAATGTCAGTACTTGAAGGTTGCATTGCCACTGCACTAATCAATATTATGTTATACAATAAAGAGATTCAGAATTGGAATAAGTTTCCATCATTTATTTCAGTAAGACATGGTATGAATAACGCTGGAGCGTCAGCTCCAGTCTGGGCCACCATATTATAATTTCCATGTTTTTATTACCAACCACAAATGAATTATGTATTCTATTATTCACAAATGTATCATTGGCAGTTTGTCAAAAGTATCTGAACATCAGATCACTGATCACAAAGTGCACTGCAAACAGAGCACAAGAATAGGTTGTGCTGGATTCACATGGAATATGGTAGACAGCAAACCGGAAGTTATGTACAGAAATCGAGGAGCCAACTCTACTGCGCATGTCTGCTGCGGCTGCAGCGCTGCAGTGACGGATCGCTGGAATATCGCACTTAAATAAAAAACGTGGATTGATATAAAAGTTGTTTTTTCGATTTATTTATTATCACTACGAAACATAGGAAACATATCTTTATAGATGCGCTCTCTCTCGATGCGGCATAACAAAAGCTTGTGAGCCGCGGGTTGAGTATCATTGTTATAGTGCTACTTTTTGCTTTTTGCTGTAATGCTTCCCTGGCATCAGCAAGCCATGTGTCATGTTTTCATGTTTAGGGAGGAATTTCACGCCAAGGGCCAGGACCACTGTTGATTTTTGATGGTGGGTTGAGTGCAGCAAATCTTATAAATTTGCAGAAATGTTGTTTTTTTCTTCTTTCTCCCTCTTACTTTCCTTCCTCTTTGTTTTCTCCTCTTTATTGTCTCTCTTTCCTCTCTTTCTCTTTCATTCCTTCTCTTCTCAAAATGTCCAAAAATTGTTACAAAAACATGTTACTGAATTTCACCCGCAGGTATTATGGTTCGGGGTTTGTGGCCGGGTGGGGCATCTCACCAACACCTGCACCGAATACAACCCCGAACACCCTCCTGATTACATTCTCCATTTTTCTCCTTTACTGCCTTAGCTAATGCCTTATCCAATCACTGGCCTGCTCAAGCAAGAAAGTGAGTGGGTATGGAGTGACGCGCAAGAACAGGCAGCAAAGTTAAAGCCATGCTCGTGTCAGCCCCAGCACTCGCATATTACAATGCCAACCAGAAAACTGTCATTAGTGCAGATGCAAGTAGCTACGGCTTAGGAGCAGCGTTATTACAGGAACATGATGGTGATTTAGAGCCAGTTGCATTCTGCTCCCGCAGTCCGTCTCAGAGAGGAGATACTCTCAAATAGAAAAAGAGTGCTTGGCAAGTGTGTGGGCATGTGAACGTTTCACACGCTATGTGCAAGGCATGGACAGTTTCCGTCTGCAAACGGACCACAAACCACTGGTGTCCCTCATGAACACATACAGATGTATCTGTTTTCAAATGACGCCTTTGCCGCCGCAGCATGGCATTTCATCCTTTAGACGCTATCATTAGCAGAGTACTTCAATCCTGATGACGGCAGACGATGAACGGCAGACACACACATGCAGACAAACTTTATAATAATAGTATATTTATTTGTTTTTATTAAATAATTTATTCTCTTTAGAATTGTTTTTAATTATTTTAGAGATTTTAATTTAATTTGGATTAACCTCTTTAGCACCGTGAAACCACCAGCGGGTTCACTGTCCGTCTTTAATGAACAGTGAACACTATCTGGGAACACTATCCCATTAACCACTAAAGACATACAAATACTAATACATACTAATAGTTCTCACTTTCAGTGTGAAACTTGAGCTTGGTTTGATGAACACAGAGTTGGTATCTTGGCTAGAACGAATTAATTTGTACAGTGTGGCAGTGGGGAGTGGTTTTGGCGGCACCTGCAGATGGAGAGAGTCAACATTGGTAACCGAAAGGGGACACAGCTGCATGAGATGAGGTAATTAGCAGAATCTTTAAATGCTGCTGTTTGCTCACCTCTCTCGCTCTCCTGACAGTGAGGCTGCATTCCCCACTCTAGTCTGCAGTTTACAGATATTATCTATGTCTGTCTGAAAAGACAAATGTTGTTGACTTTTAGTTTGAATAAACACCCAGCTAAGGCTGGTTTGTGTTCTACCTGCCTCCTTGTCCATATGAACCCCCAACTGACAAAAGACTTGTCACAGTGGCACCAGAACAGGGACTATGGACGGACAAACAGGAGAACCGGGTGAATGAAAAGGGCAGGCTCTTTGCAGCCTAGTGGAGGTCCAAGAGGAGATCCGTGTGGCCCAGGAGTAGCAGCAGGACCAGGCCGCTCAGGTCCTGCAGCAGGAGGTCCACAGCCTGCGGCGCCAGATCCAGGAGCTCCACCAGCAGCTGTTGGTGCTGCAGGGGCAGGACGAAGAGCTGCACCACCTGAGGCAGGAGTGCCGGAGCCTCCGCTCCAACCAGCGGTCCCTTCCCCCTCGGAGCCCGAAGGAAGGTGGACACCTGCCACCGCCAGTGGTCCAACCATCGCCTGGGTCAGCACCAGCAGCCCAAAGGGCTAGTTAGGGAGATAGTGGGGGCTAGTTAGGGAGGTAGTGGGGACACATTCACGACTGGTGGAGGTGTGTGAGTTGTGTGCGGTGTGCAGTGGAGATGCAGGATCATCCGATGCAGCTGAGGGGAGAGAGCCAGAGGGGCCTCCGAGGGAGAGCACACAGGCTCCTGAGGTCAGCCTCATGGCAGATTTCCCACTCGAGCGGTTGTGTGACGACACCCTGTGCTTCGACCTTTAGGTGATGAAAATTGAATGCCAGTTAGTCAATCCGCCGGCCACCCCAAAAGCGCCATTGTGCCCCCTTCCCTTAGTTGAGGTCCCCTTCGAAAGAATTGGGATGGACCTCATTGGGCCACTAGACAGGGATACCACTTTGTGTTGGTTCTAGTCAGTGGTGTACAGAGGTAGAGTAATGAAAATCTATACTCAAGTAAAAGTACAATTACTCCCAAAAAAAATTTACGTAAGTGAAATTTTCCATTTGAGAAACATACTCAAGTAAAAAATTGTTAATAAATTACTCAAAGTACAAGTTACTTTCCATTTTAATATTTTTTAGGGTGTGCGGGCCAGTGCAAAATAATGAAAAAATAGCACTTGTTGATAAAATATTTTTTAATGAAGTACAGCAGGAGGCTAATCAAATAAATGAGGATAGCCTATACAATTGAAATATGAACAATCTCCCACTCTCCCTCCATCTCTTCCTCTCTACCCCTCTCTTCCTCCTGGAGAAAGATAAGGGTAGCCTTATTGTCCAATCTCCATTTATCTGTCCACTCTGGGACAGATAAATGGAGATTGGACAATTAAATGACTTACTTAGCAAAACAGAATTGACATCCCAACTTCTTTGTCTTTTCTTCCACTTTTTCTCTGTAGTGCTTCCACTGTGAAAAAATAAAATAAAATGTAATAAAATAAATAGGATTACCATTCAACATAAACAGTAGCAATATGAATTCCTATCAATTCCATCTTTACATGTTGTTACTCTCCCTCCATCTCTTCCTCTCTACCCCTCTCTTCCTCCTGGAGAAAGATAAGGGTAGCCTTATCTTTCTCATTTAATTGTCCAATCTCCATTTATCTGTCCACTCTGGGACAGATAAATGGAGATTGGACAATTAAATGACTTACTTAGCAAAACAGAATTGACATCCCAACTTCTTTGTCTTTTCTTCCACTTTTTCTCTGTAGTGCTTCCACTG
>OMKR01044557.1:0-15041 GCA_900302355.1 Cyttopsis rosea | reverse complement strand
TCGCTGCTGAACCTGCCGAGGGGAAAAAATATCACCTCCCGTCCCTCCTAATCCGTTGCTTTTAGCCGATTAGCCCATTTTCCTCCACCTTTTGACCCTTTTGAAGAGCAGAATCTGCTCTTTGGACTGCCCCTCACTGCTTGGACCCTGTGCTAAACCGCCACCCCACTCCCACTCCCACCGTGACTCTTCACTCCGTAGCAAACCTCAGCTCCCTATTAGCAAAGCATGCGTTCATGAGCTGTTTCCTCGTCCTCAATTCTCCACCCTGTTGCCAGCATTTGTCTCCCCCATATACTCACAACCGCCCCTAACCCTAATCAGAGTCCTTTTTTTTTTTCTTCTATCTATACCTCTACGTTGTTCTCGCACCTTGTGATTGGGTCTTTCTTTTCTCGGTGCTCTTCCTCCTCCCATTAGGCGGCGGCCGCTCTGAAGCTTTTTGATCTCTGACCTTTCCACGCGTGACTCCAGTGTGAAAAGCCGGGGGAATGACTAGTGGCCACGGACCCCTGGTCCTGGATGGACATGTTTTTCCCGATGAAAACATGAAATCTGTCTTATCGCTCTATGAATCATTTGGATGTCAGGAAGCGGTTTTTCGTGGCGCTGAAAATGACAAATGTGGACCAGGCCGACTTTGCTAGGCACTAATGGGGGAAACGCTTCTTAACCGTAAGGTCTAGTCTCTGAAGTTGCACTTCCAAAGAAGACTACGGTTCCGGCACTGTGATCCGGTCGCTGTGCGGTCAATGAATTGTAGCGCTGAGGCCTTTTCTAGTGGAGAACAATGAGGTAGAACTGGGCACCAGAGGAATATACCGACTGGTCCCAAAACCTAGACTGCCAAAACCATTCAAGACTGCATGCCTTTCTCCGACCATCTACCCAAGCGTTGGTCTTCTGGAGTTCACTGAAGCTAAGCACTTTTGGTCAAATGCCCAAACACGGAACAATAGAGGCATCTTCTTGTTCTTTCTTTTCCTCGTCACAAAAAAAACCCTGTCTTTGTGTGTTTCATTCTGTTACCGACGGCCTTTTGTTTCTGCAACTCAAACCAAGTTAATATTTGACTTCTCTCTTCTAAAAAAAAATTTAAAAAAAAAAGTTATCCTGTAACTGGGGGAAAAATCGTATCTGTGATGTTACGGTCATTTTCCGCCAGTTTGTTCAATGTGTTTTTTCCTTCATTTGTTTATTTTATTTTTGTTTAACTCCTGCTTTGTGTGCATGTGTCCTCCCTCCCCTATAGCTAAACACTGTGGACAAACTACCGCTCGGCATGGTGGGTATTAGTGGATGTTTTAGTGGAAAAGGGAGCCGCTTTCCCCCCGCAGCCACTGGCAACATACTCGCAGAGCGTGTCAGGAGAACGGAGCGGACTTAAGACTTTCACCTCCTCCACCTCCGGCTCCAATTTGGCCCCACCGGCTTCACTCAGATCCCAGTCCGGACCCCAAAACACTCCGCGAGAATGTCAGCAGGGGTTTTTTTTTTAATGTCATACTGTGTTTTTTATGTCAAATGTGTATCCATTCCATGAGAAATTACAGCTCTTAGCCAGGGAGTCCTTCCTCCGCATATTCTGTTTTGTTTTTCCACTGTCGGCTCTGCTGTCCAATGTTTACTTTAAGGATATTATCTGAAATGCCGCAGTGCAAAGTGATGAGTTAATGGGAGAAACGAACTGAAAACACGGACATGGATTTAGCTTTTCTACTATAACCACGCTGATTTTGTCGGGTATCCAACAAAAGAAACCATATACATACGCAGATAGGCCCTTTACTGGCGACACCGATGTTGCAGCATCCCTTTTTTTAATCCACAACATGTAACTGTGATGATAAATGTAATTGTGCATGGGAGGTTGTCTTTCCGGTTTGTAGGACTGAGAGAAGAGAAAGCAACACTACAGACAGTTTTTTTTAATAACGTGGGAATGGCTTTTATTTGATTTGTTTGTTTGTTTTTTTTACTGGGTTTTTTTAGGACAGAGAACTGTCTTAATGCTGGAACTGGATCAGGCAGGGTGTACTGCATTTCTGTCCCGCCCAGACTCCTTTTGTTTTGTTCACCTGGATCAATGGATCCACCAAACCTGCCATGCAGGCTGGTCTTTCTCTAGACGTAGCCGGAGAACAATGGGGGCAGCATGTTTCTCCTTCGTGTCTCTCAGTATTTGGACTGTTAGTGGTACTATTTTGTCAACTGATGCGTATATGGGTACACAGGTCGGGTAATTTAGGGTAAAACTGTCGTGTACGTGGCCATGTGGACGGGCCAGTGTGGAGATTCCATGGTGCACTGTCTGCAGCGAGTCGCTGTCAGCACCTTCAGCATCAGCTTGGTCCCAATAAGCTTTTGCACATTGCTAAGGATCTACGGATGGGTACGCTGGGACAAATCTGATAATAATAATAATAATAATAATATTAATGATGATGATAATAATAATGATGATGGCTACGATGAGAATGATGTTGTACATGGATCTAGCAGTCTGTATTTTGATACTTGAATGATTTTGCTTTTATAGATATCTATATATATGTATATGTATGTATGTATGTACGTATGTATTTTTTGACACGTTTGTCAAAAGAGAAAAGAACTACAAAGTTCTACATATCATAAAATAAATAGCCTGTGATTACAAAAAAAAAACAAATGACTGAAAACAATGACTCAGAAGAGGGACCTCACAACAGATAAAAAGATTGTAAATAATCTTGGGCTTCCGGTCTTTTTTATGATTATTATTTTTCATAAGTGTACGACTAATAAATGGCGCAATCTGATCTCTGGTCTTTGACTCTTTATTTACCTTTTTACATTGTGTTTTCTGTTGATATAATCTGCTGTTTCACAGGAACTGGAGGATGCAGAATAAAAGGGGAACGGCGGAAACAGACTGTGGCGGCGACAAAGCTTAAATTCTGCTTAAACCTCCCAAGTGTGTATAAAAGAAATGTAACAAAATGTAAAAACGTATAGCTGCAGGCGGCCATTAACAAGCTTCCTCCGGACACATTTGCCAATATCGTTGCTGGCACTTTTGTCTTGATGGTGTCATCTTGAACCTCCTCAGGCAAAACTGACTCCTCAGGCAAAAATAAATTTACATTTATTCATTGATCAGACGCTTTTGTCCAAAGCGACTTACATGAGGCTGGAAACAATCAAAGCGTACATCGACCATTGGACAAACCTCGAACTTAAGTGCATGAGCTCCTCTTTCTAACTATCACCAGATACAGTACAAGTGCAAGATGTTGGAAGGAATCAGAATGAAATGGTGTCATTAGTAAAACTATCCTCGACTCGGATATTGGTGCATTATGTCAATAATTAAACAGCTTAAACGGCAGAGAATTATAAGTGTTATATCTATCTACTTTGTCTGTTCAGAAGTAGGACAAAACATGAAGTTGCCTATGAGCACCACCATGTGGTGAATTCCCCAGCACCGCCAATAACTGAACCATTTATTTAAAAGTGTTCTCGAAGGAGTGGGGCAGTAATTTGGCCATTCGGTGTGTGAGCTTTCATCATCCTGGCAATTTACAGTCATCTCTTTTCCCAGAAAGATCTACCATTTCCTCAGTAATCCACATGCCGTCTTAATAGTATATCCACCTCACAATCCATCACCGAGTTGCAGCTTTTCATTCGTCGTGTTGTCACAGAGCTTTTCCTGTTGGCGTGCGTTGAGTTACTGGCGTTGCAGGAAAAGTGACGCGGCTCTTAAACAGCAGAGTGCAGCAAACCTCATGGTTCCATTGGTTTATTCTTGGGATATGTTATAGCACTTTGAGAGTTTTTCCTCCATATTTATGAGAGACTGCCGCGGTAAGGAGCATTTATAACCAAAACACGATCCCATGCCTATAAGGCCCATCAAATGTCTTTCAATAAGCAATGACCTCTTCACTTGGTTGGTGTTGCAGCTCTGCGCTGTCCTCTGTGGTGATCATCAGAAAACCACAACAGCACGGGACACGGCTTCTTTTAAGGCGGCTGTGGAACTATGCAAATCTGTTCATTTTCATAGATATATAACTGACAATCCCCTATTATTGGAAAACACAAAGCTGGCATGGGCCCAATTAACTCCTATGACATACAGAGTAGTATATATTTATATAGAGAGAGTACGTATTAGTGTTAGATCTATGAAATCTGTGACCATGACTTCTAAGATTACTGCTAGTTTTTAGGTCCCATCTGAATGGGCATAATATAATATAATAATATTATATTTAAATTATTTTTTGAGTGGCTGATTATAATAATAAATAAAAATAATGAATTATTGATGAATGATTATAATAACAATAATAAATTATTGATGAATGATTATAATAATAATAATTAATTATGATGAATGATCATAATAATAATAATAATAATGATAATAATGAATTGTTGATGAATGATTATTATAATAATAATATAATAATAATAATAATAAAATATTATTATAGTTGCAGTTCAGAGACGCCGTCTGAAGTTAGTTAGTTTGAAAAAGGAGGGGGAGGCATTTAACTCAGGGATGGGTTAAAGTGGAAAACACGTTTGGCAAGGCTTGCTTGACCCCGTGCATTGCTGCCTGAAGCTATAGTTATTATTATTATCATTATTATTATTATTATTATTTCATCATTATCATTTTAATTTTTTTTAATAATTATTATGACTATTGGATATTATATACGATGGCGTATTAAGGCTATGTAGGTAATTTAAAAAAAAACTACAGAGCCAGGGGAGGGGGTAATATTCAGAGAAAAAAATCTGAATTTCCGAGATTAAAAGTCGTAAATTTGCGAAAAAAAAAAAAATTCGGAAAATAGTGTTTTTTTGTCAAGCAACCACATCGCTTCGTCACGCCCGGCTTTATATAATATGACTTTTTTCTCATAAAATATTACAATTTATTCTCGAAATCTCAAATGATATTCCCCTCAATGTGGCCCTAATACTCCGTCATAATTATATATTACACTATATACTATAAATTAATTGAGGTGAAAGTGTTCCTACTTAGCTTTACGATGTTTTGAACGTGCCCACGCCTCTGTAAATCCCCGTTGGCTCCCATTGGCTGCCATTCAGGAAGTGACTCATCAAGCCGCTCTCCGATTGGCCGGTGGCTCCCTGGGGAGGCGGGACTTACACTCACCTGGTTTAAACCACCTGTCTCGCCCCGAGCCGCGGCAGTTTGCTTACCATATCCCAGAAGAACCGGAGCGAACCCGAGCGGAGCGGCGATGCGTGTTCCTCACACCTTCCAGAAGACGCGCGAAGCCTGTCGGTAAACTGTCCCGGTCGCTCTGCGGTGAGTCCTCCGCCTTGTTGTTGTACTGAGCTGCGTAACATTCCACTAGTATCTGGCAGGTGCCAGCTGCTATCTAATCACTAGTCCCGCTATCAGCCCCTTGTGACCCTTCTGTTTCCTGCTCTTCGTTGATTGGGTGGCACTGTAGTAAGTACGGTAAGTGTGTAGTAAGTACGGTGAGTGTTGATAAGACATCGCAGGTGGGAAAGTGGCTTCAAATATGTGCCCGTGGACTACTGCCAGACACCACGTGAGAAAGCTGTGCACACAATAACACCAAGCTAAACATTAATGGAGTATAGTTGCGCAACACAGTGTTTACTGTTAATCATTAAAACAGCTATACTATGTCTAGCCTTCAGTTTAACGCAGTGGTTCTCAACCTGTGGTCCGGGGACCCCCCTGCCCCCACCCCATCCCAGAGGTCCTCCAAGAGGTTCCGGAGGGGGGGACCCCAGCAGAGATGATTAGTAGTTAAACTTCACCACTAGAAAATGTACAACGATGACTGTTTTGATCATAGGTTCACTGTTATCTCCCGAACCCGCAGCAGGGGTTTTTCCTGCATTGAAAAGGTGGCCCGCCTGAGGCTTTTTTCGCCCCACCTAAGCCTCGTAGGAGAAATATGGCGAGAAAAACGGTTAAAAATTGTCCGTGCATTTATTGCACGGACAATGTCATTCCGCTTAGCAGGTGCCTCATCCAGGAGATGGCAAGGAGTGAGTCTGGATTTATGGATCAAGGATGTCCTGATTGATCATAAATATTAAATTCATATTAACTTCCCTTTGACTGATCTCTTGAAGACCTGAGCTTACATTCCAAATATAATTGTACGACACATCTAGTCGACGTTGGCGGTAAAGGCGGGACCACACCGCAGTCGCTGTCACACAAAGTTACCACCCGAGCCTTATTTTGAAAAAATTCTCAAATTGGGCTCCCAGAGTCAAGTTTTTCAAATTAAAATTTTCATGAAATGACATAAGAGTAAAAAGTGCAATTGGCAAACTAAGGAATTATCTCCTAAATGATGAAAGTTGGTAAGGACTATATTATTGAATGTAGTGAGGTTTGTGTTGATAGTATTACTGTATATTTATGTTTAAGTAATTAGAAAAGTCCAATTGATTTGCCAAATTGTTATAATTTTTATTTGTTGCATTTATTTTTACTTTTTGATGAATATGGTTTATATAATGGAGAATATATTTTAGTATTTTTATAAGGTGTCAAATTTCTGTTTGACTATGTAATATTCTATATCGCAAAAGCGTAAGTGAGATCGAAGGCAAATAACAAGGATGCATTTAAATGTTGAAATAAACTGGCTGGAGTCTGAGTAAGAATAGATGGTATTTCATTGTCTCTCTTCTTGATTCACAGATCCACGGTGCTCTTTGCCTATGTATCACTTGCTGCTACTCCAGATATCCCTTAGGTCTGGAGCCGATTGGATACAATTGGATATCTAATCTATAATATTACAGCAATATTTCCTGTCTCCTCAGCTGTTGGGCGGCAGGTGTCTGATTCATATATTCCTCTCTGACTATTAAAACTTTAATGCGGGAGCTAATCTTCACGTTGTCTACCAATCTGTTGTTGCCTGCAAAAAAGAGAACTAAAAACATGTGAGTTGATGATCAAGTTTTCCCTCGTTTGTCTTCATCACTGTCTGTATGTCAACAGGCCCATATTTTTTTTGCTCCTCGGTTGCCATGGTTCTTAAGGGGAGCTGTTTTTAAATACAACATTACTCAAAGGCAATTGCAAGTTCTTATTTCAGGTCAGGTAAATAACTAGGCGTGTGATTAATGTTTGAGTCTTAGATCAATGGATAGATTATGTGCAAATATTTGCTTTATTTGAGATCTGTCCCTATGCAACTAAGTGGTAGAGGCAATGTCCAAATATCTGGCTTTTACGGAATTACGTTGACTGTCAGAAGATGTATTAATTAAAATGTGTGAATAAGCACATTGACTGGATTGTTTGAGTTGCTGTTATAAAAACTATGTATTTGTTATGAGGGTGCTTCTCATATCTCTTAGCTCCACCCATTTCTCACAAAGAATTCACTCCAGTGATGGAATTCTTTGCTGAAAGTATTTACTGGATATAATTACTTTGTTCCATATGCTCAACCTGAAAGGAGCTTAATTCCCAGCAGGCTTTGTTTACACCTTTTAACATGGGCACGGATGCTTCTTTAAAGACTAGTGATGATTATTCTGACTTTTGAAATGTCAGAATAACTTTGACAAACTTCATCAAATAATTTCCACTGACACACCTGAGCCTGGTTGTGAGACTGCACCGTCAGGTTCATCACAATTCATCACATTATGTGATGAATGGTTTTAGACCGATGTGATGTGACTCATTTGATGTTTTGTTATGCACATTACAATCCAGGAAGTAGTTGTTATTGGAGCTTTTGGTTTTCCTCATTCCTAACATAGACTATTCATATAAACCATTTTTATGTAGAAAACTAAATTAAGCATTGTAGCACAAAAATGTTACGCTAATGACTTTGAAAGTTAATCATGAACTGAATTGAAATACAAAATGGACTATTGGTCCCAATGGACTATTGTCGTTGTCAATGTTTTACATGTGTAGTTACACAGATTCAACTTGTTCCTAAACCGGGTTGTAAATCCGCTCCCCAATAAGAATGTACAGGTAGTTGAATACTGGGGTTACACCGTGTATGAAATGCTTCTGTACCTGAATACACTGCTGAATACACTTTTAACCCATGTCTGCTGCTGTCTCTTGTGTAGAATATAACGTGTATGTCTGTTTGGTTGAAAAACGCAATTATACGGCCACACATCTTTTTGTTTGGAGTGAGCGGTCGAACAGAAGGAACAATGAAATCTCATTCCAGTTCAGACCTTTAGTCCAGTCCTCAAAACTCTCCATCGCTCTTTTCAGGTTAATCCCCTGGCCGGCCTCAGAGATACTGACAAGAGCTACGGAGACGCGCGAAGCCTGGATCGTCCTGTAGTCCTCGCTCCTTGTGCGATGCCTAAGAGTGACACGTGGCCCGGCGGCGCTCCCATCGAACCCTTGAGCAACATGGACAGTGCTGGGAGCTGCGACAGTATGATCAGCATCAACTCTGGCTTTGTGAGTGTTGCTAAAGACTCATATTATTACTGTTTTAAAAGTTGTTTTAGCTTTTTCTCTCCTGGTGATTCAAGCTCTAACTAACTGTCCATACTGTATATAAATGCTTTCAATGGAAATGCATCCGCCCATTTTAATTAACTGGCATGTTGAGATTCACTTCTGAATAAACACTAAAAACGACCGTTCATAAAACCACCACAGAAGAGGGAGATAAGATATTAAATGTATAGTATACTGTAGATTGTATATGTTAAAAAATAAAGTTTTGAGGTTGCTATATTTACTCATGGAGGAGATTTCACGGCTATTGATGGGAGTTTGTGAGGTTTTATTGTGGGAAAAGAATCCTACACTGTCACCTCCAGCCAGGCAAAATACATTTTCCTGGTATGGTATGATTTGAGTGTCGGCAAAAGTTTATAACTTTGATCATGTTCCTTACTCTAACTTGGCAACGATGTAATGCTGCACAGGGGAAAAGAGAGACTTTTTTTTTGTCTGTTTTTAATAACTGCGTTTGTATTCTTGTTTACGCTCATGAGAAAGAGTGAAGACAGTCTGGAGCACCTGTCTCCCGACGAAAGGGCATGTCTCATGTATCTGGAGGAAACCATTGATTCTCTGCAGGTGGAGGACGACAGTGGCTTCTCTAATGATGAGCCTGACTCCCATCGGTCAGCAGCTGAAATGGCTCAAATAAGTCAGAATAGAGTAGAAGGTAAATTCCTCCGGCAACATGATCTGCTTTTCATTGTGTTGTCTTGGCAAATGCTTTATGCGTCAAATGCTCATAATTTCACATGTATTCTTACCCAAATTTATAAAACCAAAATGAATTCTGATAATAATTAGGCTTTGTTTTTGTAGATGTGTACGAACACGATGACTCTGGATACGACCAGAGGTCATTTCTCAGCTGTGGAGTTCCCACACCACTTCTCCTGGCAAGTGGAGTAGCTAGTCTTCCAAGAGTCTCAGAAGACTATGAAAACCCAAGAGCCCAAAACTCAGAAGAACCTAAATCAGCCGAGGTGGAGCCTGCAATTACTGCATTACCTGTCATCAGCAAAGTTGAGCAGTTTGCTGCTTCGATTGACTCAGAAGCTCCTGCACTGACCACAAACACAGAATGTTTGGACACTGCCCAAACTCATCCTCAAGTCCAAGTCCTGGCTTCCAACACAGAGTCAGCGCCTATCCAGACTGAAGGGGATAATAACCTGAGTGCCCCTACAGGTACCATTGGGCCTTCTGAGATCGATCTGGGGTTGATCCCTCCACCTTCAGATTTCATGGATGAGCCTGAGCCTCGGACTCAGCCTGAGGTGGTGCTGGAGATTCCTCTGTCTGTAGACACTTCAGGTAGAAGCCCAAATATCCACTTAGAGGACCTACTAATGAAAGTCTCTACGAAGGGAACTCCTCCAAGTTCCCCTCTAAATCACAATCGTTCCTCCAAGTCTGCATTCGAAGTGCCTGGCAGGCCCAGTACACCAGACTCCCCTTCTGTTGCCTCACCCAACCCTCTCTCTGAGGCTTCTGAGCCCAGAAGCCCACCTGCTGTGGCCCCTAAACCCAAGAAGCTTCCCTCCAATATCGTGCTCAAGTCCCAAAGGCCCTCGTTTGTTGTCTCTGATGGTAACTCGGGACATTCTGTACCATCGGCTAGTGACAGGTTGCTGTCGAATCCCCAGAGGGTTCGAATGGAAGCCCTCAAAAAGCTTGGTCTTCTCAAGAGTGACGAGATGGATTCATGCCCTGCCCTGAGCCCCAATCTCTCACCAAAGTCCAGAAAGTCATGGGCAGCCCCTCCATCTCCAATCGGCCCAACAGCTCCCCAAACCCCAATACCACCCTCAACACCTTCTCCCGCTTCTACCCCTGTCCTTCCTGTCATCTCGGCCACCATCTCCCCACCAGCCACTTCCACTGATTTAACTGCAGGTCAAGGCCCAGAGCTCCTTCCAGCCCCTACTGCTTTTAGTGACCCCATTGAACCTCCTACGAAGCAGATATCTGGGGAAACATCTCTGAAGACACAGAGTGACTCTCCTCTGAGTACCTCTGATATAGCTCCCAAGCTGTTAACCTCTCTCAACTTAGTTGGTGTCAAACCAGCCACCCTTGAACGCTCCGACGTGGGCATGAGTAGCTTGATGGTCGGTCAAGAATCCAGTGAGGTCGGCCAGTGTGCCAACACGGATCAAATCCTTGGAGAGCTACGGGACAGTCGACCACGACCGGCTTCTCTCGGCTCTGAGCAGGATCCCACGTTCACAGTCCCACAGGTCACTGGAGATTCCCCAAAACTGCCCGGATCTCATGGAATCAGCGTGCTAATCTGCCCTCACGCGGAAAACGAAGGGAACCGCCGCGAGGCTCTGAAAAAGCTCGGACTGTTTAGAGACTAAGGATGCAGAACCAAACTCCTACCCCTCCTCTGTGATGGACCTGCCTGGAAAACTTCAGAGAAAGGAACATACCAGAGATGCATCACATAAGGGGAGACCCTGGAAGCTGCGACCTGTACATACTGATATATCATTACTTTGTACTCCTATTAGCTGGTAACATTAGCAGCCTAAACAGTTACTCACAAATTCATAGGTACAGTCTAGTAATACAAACCGGCAACACAAACAAGCAATAATGTGTCTTTATTGTGGCTCTATTCATAGTTGGTTATGTTAAAATATGTTTAAAACTTTTACAGTTGTTTTACTTCCTAAAAAGTTTAATTAAAATTCTGTCTGGCTGCTTTGGCCATCGAAACCTATTGGCAAGCCAGCACGGGGACATTTCAAAGATATTTGACAACCCAAGCAATTTGTCAAAGGGGGAAAAAAACATCTAGTGGTTGTGAGGTGTGTTGTAAACAAAAGCATGTGGGGACAGAATGTCACTGCTTTTAAAAAAAAAATTTTACATTCTCAATCTTTGCATGTCACATACAGTCCATGGCGGTGGGCGATAAGAATCTAGAACATGTGGTTTGCATGGACACAGCAGTGACGCACAGGTTAAACCTCACCACCGTGTTACACTATCTGTTCATTGTAAATATGGGACAGTCCCTAGAAGTGCATTGTTTTTTGTGTGTGTGTGCTTTTTATCTCAAGATTTTGTAGGATCAGGAAATCCCACTACTTTAACCTGTCCTGTGTTTGTGGTCAAAGTTAGATTATTTTTTATTTTATAAATGTATGTCCTGTATATATGTACACTCAATGTGCACTTTATTAGGTGCACCTGTACAATCCCATGTAATCCCATACACCAGCTCTGCCATAAAAGTTGCTTTATGTTCCTATAATATTCATCTTTTTACACTGTCATAAAAGAGGTGTTAATTCAATGATATGATTTAGCATCAAGGTCATAGTTGGTGTTGTACTGAGTTGCATTATATTCAGAGGTGTTTGTAATATTCTGCCCCCCTCATGTATGTAAATAGGGCGGACAAAAATAAACATATCATTGAATTTACACATTTACACAATTACAACATTATAAACTTGATAAAAGTAGAATTCATGGCAGAGCTGGTGTATGGGATTACATTGGATTGTACAGGTGTACCTAATAAAGTGCACACTGAGTGTATATTGTCTAATATTAGTACCAAAGACGTTGATGCTCCATGTCACACTGTCGCCTTTTCTATATGATGTAATGTTGAGAGAACCAGTGCAACTAGTTCCTTTGTGACCTGGATCAGCCAGTACACGATTCCTGAACTGCTTAACCTAAACGATGGAACATTTGCTAGTTCGTGGTGTCCCGTCTGAGTCCAGGCAGCATTCTCAATGCAGCTGCGTGCTTTTGAGGGCAACGCAGTTTGTTCTAGATTCTAACCTCGAAAGAAACTGCGCCTCCGCACCTTCGGCCCGGATAATAATTATATAATCTCATCGTGTGTTTTGAATGATCGGGTCCACCTTCCACTTGGGTGTGGTGGCAGTGGGGCGTGAGATCTCTCAGGAATGGTTTGAGGTAGTGCCAAAATATACCTACCTACCTCAGCCCTGCCCCAAATGAATCAGATTGGCTTTCTCAAGGTGTTTTGTTGTAAGCTACTGATTATCTAAGATTGGAATTTTGCTCATTGACTCTCTCTCACTCACTGACTGACAACGTCACAGTGACAGACGCAGCCACTTTATCTGCAGCCATCACAACTCTGCTGATTTAGCACCAGCACTCATGCACCTGCGCGCCACCTCATGGAAACATGGATGTGTTGGTGTTTTTTTAATTTATACAGTTTTTACTCCGATGCTAATGAAATGCATAATAAATCCCAGCCCATTACTTATTTTTTTGAAAAAACCTATTTAAAAAGAGTTTCTACTTTCCACTGAATGCCAGACATAACTTGTGTGCTGTAGGTATTTTCATTGAAGGTTTTTGCTGCAGAAATGCCTTTCACCACTAGATGACAGTGCAGATTCATGAGGGGTGCTTTGGGCCAGTCCTGTCATAAATGTTAGTAACTACGCTATAGTTGTGAATTGTATTTTATCTGGTGACCTGAATGTTTGTTGTTTGTACCTGGTGTTTCAGAATAAAAAGCTATTTCAACTTTCTAGCTCAGAGAAAGACGCTGGATTTGCACATTTCTGCACAAATCTCCCCTCCCTTCTCAGAATGCTGTGGAATGACTTAATTTAACTGCATTATAGCTCTGTTTCACCGTCCTTAGCTGTCACATTATTTACTGCTAGAGAAACTATGTTTGAGCAAAATCAGCTGTGAAGTGGATGTTCAAAGGCTTTCATAACGTAAAAACATAAGTGGCATTTGAGAAATAGTTTCTCTGAATAAGTAACAGGATTAGTATGCAGATTTAAGTACGATAAAATTGACGTTCACCATCACCAAAAGCTCTAGGATTGTAAATTGTCAGTGTAATGTTTCCCAGAGAGCAAATTGCTTCTACTTAGAGTCAGAATTTCTTTTTATGTCCATAAAAGGGAAATAATTAGGGTTTTAACAGTTCTCTTTTTGGTAATAAAACCGAGCAATAAAAAGAACAGTGCTATGCTCTATTGCCATTTCCATTTAATGCGCTTCACATTCAGCTGTCATTTATTAATTTCTCTATAAAAAAAAATTCATACTGTCAAATGTAATTAGTATCTCACTAATAAGAATCACCGGTGGGGCTGAACAGCTTGAGTTTGAACTCTGGAACCTTTTTAAGGAATGGTTTTTTAAAGGGGGGGGAAACGATCCGGTGCTTAGAAAAGTAATTTTATTTTTTTTATTATTATTATTATTATTATTTTTATTCTTTCTTTATCGAATTGTGAACGGCTCACAGTCCAGAGAATAATAACCAAATTTAAAATTTTGGGTTGAGAAGTGAGACCGGGACCTGACCCCGAGACCTACAGAGCCACAGTCCCCATTTCTATCGAGTAAAACGTGTTGAAGGGTTTATTTTTTCCGTGCCACAATACATCCGATGTTACGACACACGGCGTTGGACAAAATATGTTGCGTGAAAGAACATGGTGCATCAAAGTCCCACCTTGGCCCTAGAGCCCTTAATCCTATTGTGTCCCCGTACTGTCACAGGCCATGCATCTTGGCAGGAACGCTGCCCCCGGCGTTGGCAACCGTGCGCGGCGCGGGCGGAGCCGCTGCTCCCCTCGGGCCAGACGCTGAGGTCATGGGACCTCCCCCTCGACCCTGACCCGGGTCCAAGTTCCGCACCTACGTCTCTGCGGAGGAGACGCCGACGACTTGTCTCTGCAGATATCAGATGATGACGGACGATGACGACGGGAGAATTAGTGGAGACGCCGTCTCGCGGGCCGGGATTTGTGCCTCTCCGGCTTCGGTTTTGACCAAAATAAGATGCCGTTTTGAGTGTGTACTTGCATGTCTGCGTGTGCTTACTTTCTAGACAGACTAATTCAATTTTGTAGCGTGATGTAAAACGATTTGGAAACACGGGTAAATTTCGCTAATGAACAATGATGGGCTGTTTGGTTATACGGGCTCATATGGGTAGGATTAAATGCAGAGAGACAGATGTCCCTTTCACCGGCTAATCTCACCTCCCACTTGATTACATGGGAACGTATCCGTGCGCCCCTACGCGGGCGCCAGGCGAGCGAGGCGGCCCTCCGGCTTACCGAGCCCGTCCGCATCTCATCTGCTTCACCGCGGCGGCGTTAAAGGCCACGGTAATAAGACCGGGGGTTCCCTCACACAACTCGGCCTTAAGATGAACACACGCCCTACATAACCCAGAAGCCCAGGGGCGCTGGACTGATGATGCTCAATAAAAGACATTGACTCGGCTGACATTTTCCAGAGCTGGGACTCTACAAATGCAACCAGAGTCAAATGTTATTTGAGGCGTGGAATTGATTAGCATCCGTGATGTAGTGGCACCGTATTAAGTAGTTGCTTAGATCAATCTTTGGTGTGTGGCGGGGGCAGCACCCTGAAGAGACCTGCCGGGGGCCAGCAGGGGTGTTGCTTACTCAGACTACTGTGGGATGCCGCTGCGGGGGAAGAAAGTTAAGTGATGGAGAAAAAATAA
>OMKR01044554.1:0-12157 GCA_900302355.1 Cyttopsis rosea | reverse complement strand
CAAAATAAATATTTTAAAATATAAATAAATATAAATATAAATATTAAATATTATTATGTCTCCATGTGTCATCAGGTCTACGAGGTGTTGAAACGGACACGGTGCACCAGGGCAAAATATACGACAGGTAGGGCCGTCGTTCTTTATCGCTTAACAGGACGTAGCACAAAGGAATACATCGATACGGAAGTTATTCGTTTCAGCCAGATAGTATGTTAATTTGTGAAAAGAGTGTTTCTTCTTCAAAGCATCAAGTTCCTCATTTTTACCTACTTTCAATGTCCTCCCATGAGTTGGATGAATCAACTGTATATATTTTTGGATCGCTGTGAACTTGCATGGACTGAAGAAAACTGCTGCGATTGTAAAATGGTTAAATGGACGCAGCCCTGGGTTACAGCGAATCGGTCTTGGTGGAAGATTTTGAATGGTGACTGTCGGATGCACCGCCCACAGGTAAGGTCTAAGGAGGGAGACAGAGACATTCTGGCAGTGAGGTGTCCAGGTAGCGGGGTTTTTTTTGCAAGACAAACTTAACATAAAGGGTTGCTGGCCAAACTTAAAGAGAAAGCCTTGCTGGCAAAATGTAAACATAAAGGAATAATTAGCAATGGGTTCGGTCAGGTCGAGATCTGATATGCAGGTTCCTGCTCCTGCACCACACTCCTCTCCTCACTGGAAGACAAACAAACACATAAGAAAAGTCTCCCAGCTCAGTTGGACCAATCGGTGGCAATGTGTTTTGTGTCTTGATAGTTCGAGAATTTGTTTTATTTTATTTACTCTTTCCTTACAGGAATCACCAGTCTCCTGGGGAGTGGCATTTATACCTCCGCTTACCCGCTGCATGACGTGAGTGCCATGGCTCGACCACCTTGGGTTCTCCTGGGTCTCCAGGGTGCCTGGTGGGGGTTATTACAGTTGACAAGTGGTTTATGCACCAGTTTATGCAGCAACAGAATCAATTAATTACAATTCCTCACCATCGAACTAGATAGGTATTTTTCCACCCAGGCCTTAGTAAAAATGTTGATTCTAAACACTTTGCCATTGAGAAACCTAACGCTCTGCTGCACCTCTCTCTCTGTGCTCAAATGCAGTCCAACACCGCAAACTTTTAAATCTTAAAATGTTAAATCAGGAGTGGTAGTGCTATGAACAGCTATAAATGATTTGAACCAAAGCCCTGCGTTGACAACTGGCAAGAACCTACCTTTTCATATTGTAACCTGAAAATGGAAGTCTATATAGCAGTCCAAAGACAGAGAGGATGGTGTCTCATTTATCAACCAGTTGTATGTACTGTTTTTCAGATTCAGGGTCATTTTGACAATGTATGATTTAACTATATATTCCAATCACTGCATGTATGTAATCATAAATTTCATATATCCCCATAAATTTGCCAGGCTTCCAGTGACTTTTGCAAGCAATCAAACAGCAGAGAGAGTTTGAGATAGAAGTAAGGAGGCCCTTAATAAAAGGCACACAAAGAAAGGCACACAGAGGGAGGAAAAAAACAAAATAATAATTAATAAAAAAACAAAAATCTTAATTTACAGAACAGCATTGTGTGATTGATTTAAGGGCTTGTTAAGTGAGTTGGTATCGAACAAGATCGTATTTAATTGTTAGAACTTTCTGTTTTGCAAAGTAAAAAAGCCTTCCCGGAGGTCCAATTTATTGAGTGAAATGAGTAATAATGAAATATTTACTCATTTCAACATGAGTGACATAATGTAATCACTATTTGTATGATTGTGCAAAGATGAACTGAGCGTAATGGAATTGAAAGTAGAACAGGTGGTGATGAAGTGTTTGTGTCTGTCTGATACAGGGAGACATTGAGGGAGTGGACGCAGGACCAAACGACAGGAAGGTAAGTAGCAGAAAACATATTCGGGTCTGTTCATAGTTGGCAGCGGCCTTTTGGGGTGGATATATTACCCCAAAAAACGTGTATAGTACTAGCTATGCAATGAGTAACATTGGACAATTAGTGAAAAATTGCGACCATTGACGGAAGCCATAGAAACTGCCCCAACATTGCCAAACTTGACTGCTCCTCCTCCACCAGGCTTTTTGACCTTCATAGCAGAAGGATCTGCAACGTAAACGCTGATTCAGCTGATTGGCTGAATAATCTAACTTCCTGTCGAGAGGCGGGTTACGTATCCATATTTTTAGGTTATAAAGTTTTCAAAAAAACTGATTTCTTCTATGTTTTCTGTATATTGTGGATTACTAAATGCGACATTGCCCCCTAGTGGACACGTAACGTTATACACAAAATCTGTACAAGTATAATAGCAAACAGCCACACGAACATCTCCGAATGACACCCGGTGCTTGTTCGCTAATGCCATGGACACACTACATGACTTTCAAAGTCATCAGATCGCTGTACAGTTCACACTACAGAACTTTCTGTCTTGTGATCGGGAATCTTGAAGTCATTGTGGTTTCACATTACATGACTGAACGGTGACAGGGCGTCACGGATGATCTTTCACCAGGAGGAATCCCAGATGAGTCTGTATGGTCTCCAAACTGCGTTTTGTCACGAAAACACACGCGACACCGGAAATGGCGCGATACCATGCGAAGGACAGGATTTTATATTTTTTATTTGATTCTTGCTCACTGTAAAAAAAACTAATAAAAGCAGAATTTAAATAATAAATATATCAAAAACCTACAGAACAAAAGTAAAATTGGTATGTTATGTGTTTCTGGCTGCTGCTCCGGACTGCTGCACTTCTGTCTCTCCTTCTCAACTCCTCCCCTCCACCTCACCCCGTCTCTGCTCTCATTGGCTGTAGCTTGTTGCGTCACTCCTGACACAAACAGAAATTAAACCTGCCAGATATCTGGCAAGCATCTGCGAGGCATCGGTGAGCACCTTGGATTGCGTTATGAGCAGTTCACAACACCCTCGTCGCTCACCGGAGCGTGCTATGATTTGCCTCCAATCAGGGGCTTTGCAAAAACCTGTCGGTGAGTGGAAGATCAGGCTAAAATCACGTAGTCTGAACTCGGCATTACGTGCAGACGGAGAAGCATAATCCGGCCTTTAAAGATTGACAGGTCTGGGGGTGAGGGGTATTTCCTTCAAATCAGAGAGTGCGGACTGTCTGCTTTGAGAACTTCAACTTTCAGCAGTCAGAGGTAGCAGTGGAGTGACTGGCCTTGATCAACAATATTTGCAAACCCCGCCACTATAGCAATTTGTGCTATAGTTAAATATTGCTGATATTTTTCAATTCAAGATCACAGATAAATAATTGAAAGCCCACTAAATCTTTCATATCACTGAGTGTTTAGAGGCATTTCACAAAAATATCAATCAATCAATCAATAAAGGTATCAAAAGTGCAACATAGAAATGTAACACTGTAATTATATCTTATTTCCAAGCGAAACTCGCCCATCCATTGGCAAACAGAATGCCTGCGCACCATTGGTTTGACTCCACAGAGATTTGGAAAGGAAAATAAGAATTCATGTTGAGTCACGAATCCAGACATCCTCCTAGCGCTTCCCACCCCCACCCCAGTCATTTTGACACTATAATTATACCGTAGGCAGTGTGTTGTAAGTATCACCAAGGCAACAGGCTTGCCCCCACCTCCCCATGTGGCTCTCAAGTATGCATTAAAGCTTGGCCTGCTCCTTTTTGAAATCCTCAGCTCCGACGAATATATCCCAGCCCTAAGCTCCATCCACACAGGTTGTGTGTGTGTGCGCGTCTGTTTAAGAGAGTTTTGATTAATGTGCTTCATGAACCTTTCCGAGGAAAATCATCACATTCTATGGAGAGAGAGGGAGAGAGAATAGGAGAGATTTTTCACGAATTGATTTCAGGAAGGAGAAGGAGGAGAATCAATCAGATCCTAGACACTAGGCATTCTGGGCAGGTGTGTGTGTATATATGTGTGTGTGTCACGGCCAGTGGGTAAGGGCGTTTTCCTCCTGTTTATGTCTCTTTCTCTTTCCTGTCTTTATCCACAGCTGCTGTACGAAGAGTGGGCCAGCTACAGCGTCTTCTACAAATACCAACCCATCGGGCTTATCAGGTTAGATGGGGGGGCGGGCTTCACCTCCAACAATCACACCTTCCCTAATGGCTAAACAAGCACATCAATTTAAGAAAAAGACATTCGATACAAGGCTCTCAAGATCTGGTTTTTACGATAACCCAATAATGAACTTGTGAAATAGAACATTTTCACTTTTTATGAATTTGCTTCTGGTAGGAGGCTATTTAAGGCTTTGAAATCCTTCTAACATTATTAAACAATAAAATTATTAAGGAGATTCAACGCTCAGCATACTAGAATATATTTAACTGTATATGTACTGTATATATATGTTCCTTCCCTCGATGTATGTCCATGTGCTGCCACTCACTTTTACAAGAAGCTTCTGTGGTCTGTTTTTATCTCCTGGCTCTCCGAGTGATATTGCTTTTGCAAATGGTCTCGAAAAGATTCTCCTGACTAAAATATGCAGCAGGTCTAAAACCACGCAAGTGTATTGAATAAAGTGTAGTATGGTGTGGCAGTGTAGCCACAATGTCGGAGTTTCAAATGAGGAAGACACACAGACAAATAAGAAGACCTTCCTGCCCCGACTCGGCCAATCAGCACCACATGGCCGCTGATTCGGCCGACTCGGAGCAGCCGTGCCGTTGCGGGGAGAAGCCTCCTGCTGCCGTCTGCAGCCCGTATCTTAACCATGCCCTCGGACTGCCACATACGGTACAATGTAGACTGTCTGTCTGTCTATTGAACAAAGTCTAAAAAATTTTATTTTGAGACGCTGCAGAAGTAATGGAGGTCAGAAAAAGAAAACAGTGAACAGAGGTATACAGTAGAAGTACGTGGTGATACATTTGATTATATATCAAGGTAAGGAACAAATCCTCAGCTCAACACAGTGAGACATTTTGTCCACAAAACCTCCACATGGCTTTAGGTGAGTTTCATGGAATGGTGTTAATGTGAATTTTTTATGTTGTTGGGCGAATAAAGTGGCCTCCTTCGTTATTCGTACAGGAAGTACTTTGGGGAGAAGGTGGGCCTGTATTTCGCCTGGTTAGGCGTCTACACCCAGATGCTCATACCGGCTGCCATAGTGGGAGTCATCGTGTTCCTGTACGGCTGTGCCACCGTTGATGATGACGTCCCAAGGTATGCACAAGCACAACATGATTGGTATCCTTAAGATGACCTCTTAGCCACTGATCCTAAACCACCATTTGCACTCAATATCTACAGCGTAAACCTTCATGCCAGGTCACAGTCTGTTGACCCAACACATCATTATGGACATTACGCTACAAAACGAATGCATTAGGCTGAAGGCTTGACACAGCAGTAAATCTCTTCACAATTTCCCCCCTATCTCTGAAGCGGCGATCTCCTTTTCCACGCATAACACGTAGCTGTTGTTATTTGTTCAAACAGAGATATGTGTTTTCAGCAGGGGGCAATCGGACGCACCAACCAAGGTTTAAAACTGTAACTATTTTAGAAAATGCTCATGCTGCATCATATTTTGACAATAAAACAATTTCTACTGTGCATTATTGCAGAAAAATACAGCAAACGTTGTGTAAACCATATGCTACAATGATTGGTAGGGTAGTCCGACAACTTGCTAGCTCCCTAGAACGGCTATGTTCTGTGAATATGTGTGGGTAAGAATCACTTCCAGAGTCTCTAAACCTTCTGGATGCATCGTTGTTTTTGGTCAAGTCTATGGGTGGCTAAAACCCAAATTAGCGCATGTCAGAAACCATAGTAAGCATCAAATAAGATGCGAAAAGTACCAGGACGACATACTCCATACACTCCACACTGCACTGACAAGCGCATCCCACAATGCATTGTGCCTCATTCATGAACAGTGCGCCGCGCAGATTTGTGCTTAAATCGTGCATACACAACATTTACACAGAAATTCACGATTCAACAATATGTTCGTATTTGAATTTGTTCTTACATTCGAAGAAAGTGCCTATTATTTATCTTCTTTGCACATCTTGATTTGTGTGTGTGTGTCTTTTTCTTTATGTTTAAGTCTAGGATCCTTAAATTAACTCTAAACTAACTGTTTGTGTAGTTGGTAAACTTTACACAAGCCGACTATAAAGCATATTTATAGCCGTCGTGATCGTCAGAGCCTTACACCTTCAGAAAGCTGAGACCCTAAGGAATCATTTGAGACTTGGCTGCACCAAGTTGTGGGTTGATACCATTAATTACACAGCTTTGGTACACTTTCTAGTCATTTTTGACCACTCGAGAATGGGGAAAATGGTCAAAAATACTCAGAAAAGACCACCTGAAGACCTCATATTTTCACTGCATGCAGAAAAGGGTCTGTTTAGTCTTGCGGTTCAAATGAGCCCAATTTCATTTAGATATCTTGATGTGAGAGGTCAAGCGACCCATTTGAAAATAGGCCATTTAATTTTGTCAAAAAAGATAGCCGAATTTGTAGCTATGTTATGCCTGCTTCCTAGCGAGCTAGCATGACATGCTACACAGCTACGGATCTGTCTGGAAGTCTAGTTTCTACTAATACTGGAAGCTTAATAACCGAGCTTGCGAGAAACACAGACTGTGCCGGCAGGTCCGTTGGTTAAGCAATTTAAGGAGAAAACAGAAAACAGCATCTATCAGGTCTGTCACTGTAGTGCAAAACTGCAGCAGCCCATATAAGTTCCTTATATGGAGAAATTGAGGCGTGGTTTATGCTAATTAGCACTGGCGAGCATGCACCTGTCCATTTAGAATGGTTCAGATTTATCAACATACGGACATGTTTAGGAACAAATGGTGCGAAAATGTCATGAATCCGGCGCTGACTTTGCGTACCCAGCTCAGTTTTCGTGAGGTGTCGTCATTAACCCACATCCTGCTATATGCCAATGTAGTGCCCAAGAAGCCCTCAGTCTTTTTACTCACATATTACAGCACACTGGGTGATATAGAACATGTAATATATAGTATGTATTTGCCCATTTTGGACGTGGGCTTGTTTCTTCCAAAAAACAAACAAAAAAAATCCAATTTGTCTCTCCATGACTCCATGATGGTAGAAGTTGAGAATTTAACTTTTGGCAGAAGGTTGCGTTGTGGATCGTGTCATGCCGTGTCGTGCCGTGTCATTGAGCACTGGTGGAGACAGACCTTTCTTTGGAGAAAAACCACAAGCATCCGCTACTGGAACGATTGATTTGTTTAGTCTTTTTGACAGACTTATTTTTGTACTTATCATTCCCTCCCCCCATGCCAGTATGGAGATCTGCGATCCCAGGAATAACATCACCATGTGCCCGCTGTGTGACCGGGCCTGCAGCTACTGGAAGCTTTCCACGGCCTGCGGCACCGCAAGGGCCAGCCACCTCTTCGACAACCCCGCCACGGTGTTCTTCTCCATCTTCATGGCGCTGTGGGGTAAGTGTTTGTCACCGGAGTGGATCCATGCTCGCGAGGTGCGCGTTTTCACACACTGGAGAAAAACTTGGAGAAGCGAGGCGGTGTGGGCACTCGTTTGGAAATGTTTCAGAAAGGGTTTGAATCGTTTAGCAAGGTCTCATTCCGCTTGATTCAAGTACAGTATTCCTATTTTATTGTTTAAATTAATTCTTGTTTGTATTGTGTAACATTACGATGTCGTCTGACATTGATGGAACAGTTTAAGTCAAATCAATTCATGTAACTGACACGCCGTGTGACACGCTTGGGTCATTCTCATGAAACTTCCATTTACCGCTTAGTTGTTTTTTTGACATTATTTTAGTGTTTTTTCAGTCTTTTTCTTTTTTTTATTTTTTTTTTCTGTCAGCATGCTTGGCATACAACGTGTATTTGTATGCCATTGCATCTAGGACAGAGTTGATCTGCAAATGGAGTTCAAATACTCGACCTGCAATGCCGTTCTTTATTCATTCTTCAATCAAGAAATACTGCATGTACATCGAAAGACATAAACATAGAAACTTCAGACGACAATCAGGAGGGTGTTCGGGGGTGTATTCGGTGCAGGTGCTGGTGGTGTGTGTGTGCCTGCAATTAGTCCACTTGTGCGTGTGTGTGTGTGTCCACCGGTGAGTGCGAAGGACTTGTCCCAATTAGTTCTGATGTATGAGGTCAGAACTATATCGTAGCACCTCCAACCAGTGGAAAAGGCCTCGCAGCCACCCATAAGTCAGCCACCCATTGAGAGCCCACGGAACAACACCCACGCATGACCCCGTGGAGCACGAACCACTCCCAGAGACCGCGAGGTGACCCCGCTCCCCTGAAGCGCACACATACAACCCGCTCCCATGTGCAGGCATAAAATGCACTCGCAAGCGCAGACCCCGGGCCGTGGGTGCCAGGCAATGACCACAGGACTGGAGCCAGGCCCGGGCCGCCAGATCGACACCCCGCCAGAACCTCCCGCCCTCACAGTCACCAGCGCCCCGTGCAAAGGGGAGGCCCGCCACACTGTAACCGGTGAGATGCCCCGCCCGACCACAAGCCTCGAGCCCCCATCCCGCGCTGCCTTGTGGTCTGCATATTTATAGCTAGCTAGCGAGGCTAATCCCTGCTTCATTAAGTCAAGAAGATACTGGTCCTGATGCTTGTATTATTACTCAAATTACTTCTTTGAAACCGGTAGAGAATCCGTTGACATCATTTACACATTGGACAGCTGCAGACCATTTGATAAATAACCAACCTAATACTAAATCATTCAATTGCCAATCTTTGCAAAAAAATAACAATAGGAACCAAATATATAATAGGTTCCATACCGGTTGTAAACCAGTATATATATTTTCATCTGGAACTGGAATTTTCAGTTTGCAAATCGTGGGTGGTTTCTGCTTCTCCTCTTGTTCCTCCACTTTTCTCTTCTGCCCCCCTTCTCTTAGATGTCATTCAGACGGGTGGTTTTATGGCTGCAGCGCAGCAGTACAAACATTTGGATTCGAAACATCCAGTCTGAAATCTAATAGAACAAATATATGACACCGCACAGTGATTTTAGACACAGAAACAACGCTACAAATTAAATATTCAATTTATGGTTCTTAAAGGTGAAGTTTGTAGAATTTAGCAGCCACTAGCATTGAGGTCGGAGATTGCAACCAACTGAATTCCCCTCTGTGTCCATGGCGGTGAAAAATGGGTCCGTGGAGGAGAATCTACGGTCACCACGAATCTCACAAAAATGCGGAAGTCCCTCTCGAGTGTTTTTCCATTCTAGGCTAATATAGAAACATGGCGGTGCAACGTGGCGGCATCTGTGGAATATTGTATATGAATATGATAATATATGAATATTATATTCCATTCCATTTCTGCCAAGTCCGTTCCGCAAAATGCCACTAATTCTTCACACTGCTCCCTTAATAAAAAAAAACTGACGCGTATAAGATAAATTGACGGAACTCATGAAAGACGAACTCATGAATCCACGGTCATAGAGACAAATCTATGCATCTGCAAGTGTCACACAAGGCTGCAAATCGCCTGCACTTTGCATAATTGCACATTTTCTCGACACGTTGACGGCATATTTTTGTTGTTTTCTACATCTAGGGCGAGAGGGATTGGCTGCTTAAATAGGCCGGCCCATAAGGGCTTAGAAGCGTGTGGCGCCGTCAAGTTCTCTGACAGAACTAGCTCTGCAAGCTCCGATTTTTTTTTCCCCAAAATACAGAACGTGTCGCTACGATTTTTTTTCCCCAAAATACAAAACATGTCGCATTCCAAAAGATGAAACGACACATATTTTAGCCAGAAGCTGGTGAGTGTGTCCTGGCAGCCGATTCAACATCATTTACATTTCCAGAGCAGCAGTAATTCTCGTAAGGTTCTGAGTGTCGCTTAACAGGAAAAACTGTGTTCTTGACTGTTGCAGGCCGAATAACGGCTCGCTGAATCACACATTGCAATTGTCTCAGCAGCTCACATCAAAACAGTAGGCAAAATAATAATAATATTGATTTGCAACAGACGAGGGGGCGTGGTCAAGCCGTAGTCTGCGTAAGGTTCAGCGCTGGTTCCTTCTCGCATTGTTGCAGCTGTACTGAGTCGTTCTAATCAGTCCCATCGTGACTGATTGGTTTCACTGGGCTGGGAGAAGTTTTCTTATGGTGCAGGAATCTGAGCCTGTGCCCGGAGAGTGACCTGACTGAGCCACGAACGGACTCTAACACCGTTCATTCATTCATTTTATTCATTCGGATTTATTTGTCCGTTTGCAAGCGATTCTTTTTGTTAAGGACTTTTTTTATTAAACACCCTACGTGGGCATCTCACTGCCGTTCCGTCTCCCTCCTTAAAACCCACCTGTGGCAGGGGATCTGCCACAATTGGCACCTGAACAGGGACATGGAGGGAGGCAATCCGGCAGCCACCCAGCCGTCCACGCTGGAGCGGATGGTTGCCGCCCTCGCCACAATGCAGGCGGAACAGTCGCAGCAGTTCCGCGAGATGGTGGCGGTCTTCCTCCTTAAAACCCACCTGTGGTAGGGGATCTGCCACAATAGTATAGTAATATAGTGGTGACTGTGCAATCAATGTATTGCAGCAGAAAGTGTCAGGTAACCATTGAAGAGCACAAAAAAAAATAAGAAACTGGAGGTACCCTTTAAGGTAAGGTTCTGTTTTTACTCTACTGTTTTTTTAATCATCAGCATTGCTTGTTTGAGTGTAATGAAAGGGTGACTGCAACAATGATCGTGAATAGTGCCAACTATACACACGCCAGAATATGGCTTTTGAAAACGATGAACCCTCAAGGTACCTCAGTACACACACAAACTGCGTACACTGTATGTTTACCTCTGATGTCCTGCCAACGGCCAGTGCCATCTGCTACTGCAACAGGGGGCAGAGGCCCCATCTGACACCTCAGGGTGCTCCATCTGGATATGTGTAATCTACTCTGCGGAAATTCCGTCACCTTGATTTTTGCCTGCTGATGATGTTTCTTATTAGTTATGTTTTAAGGGGTAATGCCTTTTCGATCTATCTGCCGGTCTATTGAGAGAGGTTTTTTTTTTTTCCTTGAAGCGGTGATCTTTATGGAGCACTGGAAAAGAAGGCAGATGCGTCTCAACTACATCTGGGACCTGACGGGCTTTGAGGAGGAGGAGGTAAGCTTACACACTCGCCAAATCGGTTTAGACTCCCTTGTTTTTGGGACGTGTTATGAATATTATGATCTTGTGTATGTATACCAATCATTTCTAATACTTAGAAATACTTATACTGAGATACCAGATTTTAGTTAATTAATTGACTGGTTTAATCACTGCATTGCTTAAACACAATCAGGGCCTCTATTTTATCAAGTATCTTAGAGTAGGACGCCGCCAATTTACATGCTTCGCCATCAAACACGAAGTTGCTATAACTTCAGCATACTTTGTCCAATCTGCACCAAATTTCTCTTGCTTCATCAGTGACCCGCCCTGAACACATCTACACACCCATATTGACATTCAGTCATAGTGCCCCCTACTGGTAACAGGAAACAACTTTCAAAGTCAATGCCCCCTCCTTTTACTTTGACGTAGATGAACGACATTTGCTACACACATGTATCAGGTGAAGACGGACAAAAAAGTCTCTTGGACCAACACCAACAACAACAGGAAGTCGGCCATCTTGAATCACATGACCGATTTCTTGCCATTTCCACACATCGTATTTGAACGAACTAGTCCTAGGGATTTTATCGCACCCACTTCTAATTCGCACATAATCATCTTCAGACATTGGAGATGAAAAGTTATCAAAAGCTTTTCCCTACGTTATTCCTGGTTGCCGTGACGACGCGGCCAATTTCGATGCTTTGCCATCAAACACGACGTTGCTATAACTTCAGCATACTTTGTCCAATCTGCACCACATTTCTCTTGCTTCATCAGTGACCCACCCTGAACACATCTACACACCCATATTGACTTACAGTCGTAGCGCCCCCTACTGGCAAGACGAAGTAATTGCACTGTCACAAACATCATCCAATTTACATTACATTCACATGGTGTGGTGTACACATGATATACAGCAACATGTCGGGCTAATACTGCCTCACAGTCATAGCGCCACCTGCTGGCAAGAGGAAGTAATTGCAATGT
>OMKR01044552.1:0-16116 GCA_900302355.1 Cyttopsis rosea | reverse complement strand
CACCCTGCCGCCCGCCTCCGACAGCAGCCGGCGGATCGCTTCGCGGCTGCATTCCGTCGCCATTGCGTTCGGACGGAGTCGGGTCCGACCCGCTTGGCCGCGTCCCAGTCCGGTTTTAAAACACCGAACCTGTCGTCACGCGGACGGCGGTGTGTCCGTTTCCTCCACCGAACGACCGAACTGGTTTGGAAAGCGGCGCCGAAGGAGGAGGAGAAGAGGAGGCGGCGGCGGCGGCGGAGGAGCAACAAGCACAGCACCGCGAACTTCATCCCCGCTGTATTTACACCGGCGATGCGGGGCTCGCAAACGATTCGCTCGCAGCGAACGAATCTTTTAAACGAGTCGGGAGTCGCTGCGGCAAAACGAGTCGTTCGTTCGTTTCGTTCGCGACCGTCTGTAAAAATAATAATAATAATAAATGACTAAAAAGGGCGGATTTACGCTGAATCAGGCTCCGACGGAAGGGTGACTTCGTGTCGCCGGAGAGTCGGAAACCGTATAGAAAGAGCCCCGCTACTCACTGTGCAGTGCGAGGCTCTCGCATCTGGTCGAGGCTCTGGAGTCGGTGTGTTGGAATGCAACTCTTGCCGACTCGAATAGTTGGATAATCTAACGACTCTGTTAAAAAAAAAAAAAAGAGTCGCTCGTCGGGAAACTGATCCGAAAAGAGTCGAACCTTCCATGGCCGAGTTCTCCGCCTCCTAGCAACCCGAGCGTGGACACGTGTGGCGCCATCTTGGAGCCGGGGCGTTAAGCAGTACAGGAGATGGACGTGGCCGTGGTCTCACCTGGCACTAACATGCGTCCTCCAGGGTGAGGATCACGAGCTGTAAATACAGATGCGTGTTGATTTGGGGTATTTATTTTGTGTAACATCGATTAAAAAAAATAAACAAATAAAAATTTATATATATATATGAATCTGAATGATTTTATTTACATGTACTAGATTAGCATTACAAAATACTTGTCTGAGAGAAAAATATTAATAAAATAGGATAAGAATTAAATAAATACTAAATAAAATTTGCACAAATACATTCACAAATAGCCAAAACAAGAATAGTCAAATATATAAAATATACAGAATATGCAATGCGATCCTATGGTTATGAAATATGATTATAAATAATTATTTACTAGGTTGTCAGTTTGTGTGTGTATAGATAGATGGATAGATAGATAGATAATCTCAATCTCTATCGTACTTTTATTTTCCAAATTGAAGATTTGTTGAAGTAAAAAGAAAGGCAACCGCAACGTGATACCGCCGCATCAACTGCTTCGGCCCGTTGCTGCGATACGTCAACGTCGCCGCCATATTGGAGCGGGCAAGACCGGCCTGTAAACAAATACAAGTAAACGGGGGAATCGCGGATTTTCTGGATATAAAAAAAAGCACATTTCTCAACGTGTCAATTACAAATCGTTTGAGAAATGTAAACGTTTTAGTGCTTCTTATCCAGAAAAACCACAGTTCCCTATACACCAGTCTTGCCCGCTCCAATATGGCGGCGACGTTGACGTACGATCCAGAGGCCGACGCGCCCGGAGCCTCCGCGATGACGTCACAGTCGCCTCGGGGTAACTGTGACGCATGCGGCGCCATGTTGGAGCCAGTTAGGTTCCCCTCGCGTCTATGTGCGGGAGGGAAGCCGCCTTTCGGGGCAGTAGCGGGAGTGAGGACGGACGGAGCAGATAAACGCCGAATGGGCGGTGGCGCTGATGCAGCAAAACATGATGGAAGTTGCCAAAAAAAAGATAAAAGATGAGAAGAAGCTAAAAATGGTAATGCCAGACCATGCCAGCCAGCTTCTGATCTAACCACACATTCACATTCTGGTGCACCAACGTTGTTTATTTACTTATGCTACTGTCAAAATTATATAATAATAATAATTAATAATAATTATTATTATTATTATTATTATAATAACAACCTTTATTTGAATAGCGCCTTTCATACACTATATGTAACTCAAGGTGCTTTACATTAAAAGGCTATCAGATAGGGATAGATGCTGTCAAAGTTACTATACTTTATATAGTAATACACTATATATATATATATACTATAAAATAATATATTAGATACTTAGATACTACTAGATGGAAATTGCGGCATTACAGCAGCTCACGCCCAAACAATGGGCAATGATGATATACAGAATATGAATTCTAAGAATAAGAAAAATGTCTATATGCATTAAAGGTGCAGTGTGTAGGCATCTAGCGGAACGGACTTGGCAGAAATGGAATATAATATTCATAAGTATGTATTAATTAGTGTATAATCCCATGAAAATAAGAATCGTTGTGTTTTCTTTACCTTGGAATGAGACGTTTATATCTACACGGGAGCGGGTCCTCTTCCACGGAGGCCGCCATGTTGCACCGCCATGTTTATACTAGAGCTGCAACTCACGATTATTTTCATTATCGATTAATCTGTCGGTTATTTTCTCGATTAATCGATTTAGTAATCGATTAGTTGTTTTGTCCGTAAAACATGTTTTGTCCACAACCCAAAGATATTCAGTTTACTGTCACACAGGACTAAAGAAACCAGAAAATATTCACATTTAAGAAGCTGGAATCAGAGACTTAAATGTGACTGACGATTAATTTAACAGCTGCCAACTAATCGATTAATCGACTAATCGTTGCAGCTGTAGTTTCTACTGTAGCCCAGAAAGCACAAACCAAACACTGGCTCCTACACAAAGGGGTATTAAGGTGGTTGCAATCTGCAACCTCACAGCTAGTGGCTTCTAAATTCTACACACTGCACCTTTAAACCTTAATATGAACTAAAATACCCACAACAAACCCCCCAAAAATTTATAAAAAATAAACCTCAACAATTCACACTGTCAAAAGTAGAAAATGTGCAAGTTTGCATATATCTATAAAATACAATCTGTATATTTTCTGTGTAATTTCATTTGTTGTTGTATAAGTATAAATCACATTCAATATGAATTATGTCAAATGCATTTTTTTCTTTAATTTAATGCTTCGTAATTATTTTCAGTTTGAATCAAAATTTCACTAGCTCGCACACTCCTTTTGCCAGACTGACTTCCGAGTCATTTTAAAAGATGGGTTCACTACAAACAAATTGTTTGCTGTCAGCGAGCCGCCCAGAAGTCAATTAAACTGTTCAACTTATTGTGGAAGATGTCCAGTGTCTTATCGCCTACTATCTGTGCTTGTGTTCTAGCTGTTCTTTAGTTACAGATATAACGGTGAAACAAGGATCAAAACAGTCATTATTGTACATTTTCTTAACGGCACTGACGTCTTGTAAATAAAATATTGATTTGAACTGTTAATCATTTTGATCCTCGAGAACCCCCCGGGGCATCCCCTGGCCGCACGTTGAGAACCGCTGAGCTATATACTGACAATATCATGCCGTTGGGAGTTGTATGTCACTCATCTGCCGACCTCTGTTTGTTACAGGACCAAGTTGATCCCCGTGGCCTGGAGGTATCGGGTCATGTTGGCTTTGAATGCCTCCCTTACCAACTGGTCACCAAATCAACGCGCTACGGGTTCTGTTTCAACATCCTCTGCATCGGTAAATTCTCATGGACCCGCAGCCCCGTGTCCTGTTGTGTCAAACGCTGTCCCTGTCCTGATTCGACTGACTCTACCTCCGTCCAAATCCCACAGGGGAAACTGGCATTGGCAAATCCACCCTGATGGAAACGCTCTTCAATAAGCGTTTTGAGAGCGGCCAGTCGTCCCACTTCGAGCACAAGGTGAAGCTTTCGGCTGCGACGCACGACCTGCGGGAGGGTGACGTGCACCTGAAGCTCACCATCGTCCAAACGGTGGGCTTCGGAGATCAGATGAACAAGTATGGGAGGTATGTGAGGATGATGATGATGACTGCAAACCTGAATACATTTATCTGGCTGTGATGTATGCAACCAGTCCAGTACATACCAGGTCTTATTCAGGAAGTGTGCATATTTATTTATATTCCACTATCTGAATTTAGTCTTTTGTCTGACTTTCTTTTCTTTTCTTTTGGTAACTTCTGGGAAATTTGTATGTACAATGTCAATAGATGGCTCTTGACAAACAAACCAATGCTGTGCCAATCTTCTTGCACCATGTCAACTAATTCACATTCACATCTTCAAGTATGATCCATAACCATACAATCAATACATTGAACTTTATCAGAAACAAAAAGATAAACATGTGATGGTACTTATGGTTTTGTTCACTGGAAATTTTGAATAGGTTAGGTTTAACAATGGACATCCCTGAATTTTCCCACCCTTGTATGAATAAAATGTTATCTTATGTAATTTGCAATAAGTCTTAATGCCCCTGTCGATTTCTACAGTAGCAATCCATAAAGAAACCAATGAAGGCACTAACATTTTTATTTCTTGCAACCGCTTCCTCTCTGCGCTGCGTCCAGCCACCAGAATATCGTGAGCTACATCGACAACCAGTTCCAGTCCTACCTCGAGGAGGAGCTGACGATCAAACGCTCCATGGCCACCTACCACGACTCGCGCATCCACGCCTGCCTCTACTTCATCACCCCCACGGGACGCTCTGTCAAATCCCTGGACCTGGTGACCATGAAGAACCTGGACAGCAAGGTGAAAAGGCAGCGGCATACACAAACACACTTACCACCTTGCAAATGGCCCTGGTGGATTGTGGGTGCAGTTTTACGCCTGGTTGGATGCCGTTCATCTTTAGCACCTTGTGAGAATCGAGATTGGGCCTGGTCTGATAAACTGGTGTCAGTGTAGATGGAGCTGGGCAATAAATCAATGTCATGGATTATCTTCTGTCATTGGTACGTTTTTGCCATGAAATGACTTCTTCCTATGGCGATAATTTGTCTGATGAGAAGTAATGAACTAATGAAACACATTGAAGACACAGGCCACACACGCCAATCAGCTTCTGCCCGGTCAGTACCAATACCATGTCAGTAGGTCACAACCTTTTCTGAAGTCGATACTAGACCATGAAAGCATCTCTACATTTATTTTATGGTGGCAGCATGATTGAAATAGTCAGCTATCTCTATCCATCAGCTTTCATCACTAAGTTCCCTCCCCGTCATATCATGTTGAAGTGTGTCTTCTCCTCCAAGGTGAACATCATACCGGTCATTGCCAAGGCAGACACCATTTCGAAGAGTGAGCTCCAGAGGTTCAAGATTAAGGTCATGAACGAGCTGGTCAGCAAAGACATCCAGATGTACCAGTTTCCCATGGAAGATGAGAGCGTGCACACTAAGAGCTCTGAAATGGATGTTAGTACTAAATTAAAATGAATAATCAGTGCAGTCATGTTTTTTTCCTTCTAGGAAAACATCATTAAACCGTATTTGCAGTCTACCAGTCGAATGTACTTGTATGGTAATCAATTGAGTAAAAACTTTCCTACAGGAGTTTAAATACAGAGTGCAAAAATGTCCTCATTAATTATCAAAATTGATTTGATTTTATATATATGAAATTATAAAAAGGTAAGCACAGATGCAGAATCCAGTGTTTGATACTGTTCTCATCGTGATTTTAACAATGCTGTCAGTAATTCCCAAAAATAATAAAACATTAATCAAGGATCTTACAATTATTGTACAAAATCTCAGTATTTATACTCCGCATCAGCAAGTACTGGCACATTTCTACCTTTACATTCACCATAAAGAATTGGATTGAGTGGAAATTAAGGTGTTGCAGCAGCAAAGATTGAGAGAACAGTGCAAGTCAAAAAGAGAAAAATAAATAAATGAAATGTGTGTATACACACACGTGAACAGTGAGTAGCACTTGTGAGCTGAATGTGAACTAGTGAGCCAAAATAAGGGTAGGTGGCACGGTAATGTACAGTATGTTATGTAAGTATATAGTGCATAGTAATAATATGCAATGATAGTACTCGCAGCAAGTGGCATGTTCTTAATAGCATACTACTACTAATAATACTTCATCATTCATAGGTCTCAGCCCCAAGTCAGCAATTTCAAGCTGTTAATTATGAATGACGTTTTTATATCAAATCCTTCTGCTTTAAAATTAGACTGCTATGGTAGGTCAGTTCAATATCCAAGTAGTGCCTTTTTTGGATGAAAACCCTGAACCCTCACCTTCCGCTCTAACCTCCTTCAGGGCATCCTACCCTTTGCTGTGGTGGGGAGCATGGAGGAGATGAAGATTGGGAACACAATGATGAAAGTACGCCAGTACCCTTGGGGCGCGGTGCAAGGTAATGACCATCTCAAATTAGCCCCGGCTATGGGGATGAAAACAAATATTTGATGTGTTTTTGTTTCTCTCCTTTCAGTGGAGAACGAGGACCACTGCGACTCTGTGAAGCTGCGTGACATGCTGATCGGCGGCGCTATGGAGGACCTGCGCGAGCAGACGCACACCCGCCACTACGAGCAGTACCGCCGCTGCAAGCTGAAGGAGATGGGCTTCAGAGACACAGACCCCGAGAGCAAGCCGATCAGGTAGGGACCGCCCGAGGTGCGCCGTGTTAAGCGACTACCCAAAAAAGGTTGGGGCCAATAGACAAGGCCTTAATGAGATAAGACTACTTTCAAGTCTGCCCAACAGTGGTTTTATTTCACTAATTAATTTAAAAGAAAATGGAAATATTTTGTGCGTCTGTCCTCAGCGTCCAGTTGACCTATGAAAACAAGCAACTGGAGTTCAAGGCTGAGCTCCAGCGAAAGGAGGAGGAGATGAAGCAGTCGTTTGTCTTGCGTGTGAGGGAAAAGGAGAAAGAGCTGAAGGATTCGGAGAAGCGGGTAAGTAAACACACCACAAAGTTGGTTGCGTATAATGAAATGTGAGCGGACCTTGGTCTGGGTGATATGAGACTAGATATCGTCTAGGATTCTGGTTGTCGTAGAATTGAGTTCCATAGTGGAGTAACAAGACTAGGCCACGGCCCCCAATTACATGTTGATGGAAGGCGTGACCTATTTCTCTTCCTTTACACCTTGTAATTTGGGGCGTGGTCTAGTTTTGTTCCTGCACTTACCATAGTGGAGGACTAGACCATACGCCGCAATTACACATTGAAGGTGGAAATATAAATATATAGAACACACCCCCTTGTCATTGGGGGTTTCATTGTTTTGTTCACCCATAGTGAATGAATAACAATGCCCAATTGAAGGTTGTAAAGGAACAGAATTAGGCCATTCCCAGTGTTGTTCCTTCACTTTCAACCTATACGCTGCTGGCCCTTAGCGGCCCATTAGAGCATTGCAAGTGGGCTGCAAAATATCAAGATTTTAGTAATATGGAATACATTTCTAAAAATGTATTTAATTATATTTCTCTTTAAAACTTCTGAAACCAGTAGTCTCCCATGTTACCTCTGGTCGGATGTGGGCCGTGAGTCAGAAAAGGTTGGGATTTTGAGTATTCCTTTCTGGTGCAGCTCCATAACAAGTTTGAGCAGCTGAAGCGGATGCACCAGGAGAGGAACAGCAAGCTGGACGAGAAGAACATGAAACTGGAGGAAGAGATCCACGCCTTCCTCAACAAGAAGGCCGCCGCAGGGCTGCCACTCAACCCGAAGAAGGACAAGGAACGCAAGAAGTAGGAAACAACACACACACAGCTGTCTTGTCTGCCTCTGCCACTCGAATGACAGCCATGTTTAAATAGGGTTTTCTTGTCATTGAATTTTGAGGCGGCAAATAAAATGTGAATCGGATGCGTTTCTATCGGTCGACTGTCCTGAATTATTATGTTCCAATGTCAATAAATGGCTCTTCTGCAATAGGTAGACAAGTATTAATACGCTAGCCATTACTATGATTGGTGGCATAAGACAAAAGTGTTAATTGCAATTATCAAATTAAATGACTGTGACAGCTCATTCACCTTGGATGATGCACAAGGGTAAAGGTTTGCGTAGTCAATAAAATACTGCAAAAATGAACAGTATGTGTTTTAACCAGTTGTACACGCTGTTGTGAAACTGAGACATACAGACCAAAGCAGAGTCACATATTCCCTCATCAATACTGTAACTCCACCTCCTGTAGAAGCAAGTTTCTGTTGTGAGATTTGCCACTTAAGTTAAAAGGGACCTATTGTGCTCCTTTTCAACAGGTTAATATAGGTCTCTGAGGTCCCCAAAACATGTCTTAGAAGTTGTTTTTGCTGAAAATAGCACCAGATTATTAATTCTAGCCATTTTAACATGCCTCTAACCCTCTCTGTTCCTGACGGGTTGTTTCGGTCGGTGGCACCTCCCTCCTTTAGGCAACGGGTTCTGTGAGCCAATGGGGTTTCAGCATGAGTTCTGGGTTACATTATATTTAGTCCGTAAACCTTCACTTATTTCCCCTTAGCAGTACACCAAAATTTGTTTCTGAACAAATTTGAGGCGAGAAATAAGCAATCCAGTTGCTGAATCTTTACTCATATTAGATCTACAAGGCCTAATTTAAAAGTTAATCCGATTTTGCGCAATCCACATAGCGTTTCAGCGTTACCGTCAATACACAGTTATTTTTAAAATACTTACATTTCCCTCGTCTGCAGTTTTGTCACTGACCGTTGGTATTAATTCCTCTTTCTTTTAAAATATTTGTGCTCTGTGCAGCCAACAACGGAGCACTTCCCATGAATAGCTCTTAGCCACCGGACCCCTAGTGGGTCCACTCCGCTGGCGCCCAGGGCGTGGGTGGAGTTACTCAGATGGGGGGGTGGTTCTAATTCTACTGAGTCCCAACATGACGTAGGCTTGAGAGAAAATCGGAACAGCTTGTTGACAACATGTTTTATGAAATAGGGAGCCAACAAAAACCTGACTGGGTTCAGTTTGTGTGTTAGTAGGCCCATCAGAGACCCAAATGTATGTGCACCAGCACTGAAAAAGTGAGTTTTCATAATAGTTCCCTAAAGTTAAACCACAGCATTTTATTATTGGCAGATAAAAGTATATATGACTTTACTTGGGGGAAGAAAGTTTGAAAACTAAGCGGAGGTAAGTCTTAACCTCCGCATTACATTGCCATCAAAAAGTTTGGGAAATGCGGCTCTGTAATACAGCAGAACTATATTTGGCTCAATCAATGCTAAAGTTGCGCAAAAGGAACCTGCATCGAGTTTGGATGTGAGCGTGAAACTAACCTCAGATGTGGTCGTGCTGACTTCTCAGGCAGGTCTTCACCTAATGATAACCCCCCCCACCACAGCACCGGGTTCATGTGAAGATTGTCTTCGCTTCAGGATGGTCGTCTTGTGCCCGGTAATGTTTTATGTAAAATATACTTTGTAGTTGGAGTTCCAACCGTGTTCATCGTGTGGCTTTCTGTGTGTTTTAAGTCGTCTTGTCATATTTGCGTTCTTTTGTGCGAGACAATCGTATCCGCGCCTTAATCAGTGTTGTGAAAAAGTATTTGCCCCCTTCCTGATTACCTCTATTATTGCATGTCACATTGAATGGTTTCAGATCTTTAGACTTAAGGAACCTGAGTAAATGCATAACCTTCTTTTTCTTTTATTAATTTAACAAAAACGTTAACAAACCCCCATATCACCAATGTGAAAAAGTAATTGCCAACTGGTTGCATCACCTTCAGCAGCCAAACGCTTCTTAGAATTTGATAGTCTTTTACCGTCGCAGAATTGTGGAGGAATTTCAGCCCCCTCTTTGCAGAACTGCTTTAATTCAGCCATTTTCAAGCTTGGACTGCTTGTTTCAGGTCCTGCCAGTATCTCTATTGGGTTCAAAGCAGTTCTGCACGGAAGAGTGTGCCAAGATTGTCCCACAGCGATGAAAAGACTGATATCTAATTATATTAAGCGTTAAGCACTTTCTCCATTAAATGAATTACATTCTTTATAAAAAAGTGTCATAATTACTTACTGCACTTTGAGTGCCTTTTTGTTCAAACAGTGTACCTCTTTCTATTTGAATGGCCAAGAGCTGATTTTCTTTAAAAGTGTCATGTTATCTTTCTGCTAGAAACCTAACAGTATTTTGGTACACTTTAACTCAGTTTGTATTTAATTTTGATGAACCCTCAAGTAAAAAAAATAACAAGTTCAGTTCTTATTGTTTTTTTTTTTAATAAAGCTCCAATCACACAATTAAAACATAACGTGACAAAACATAATATGCTGTTAAATCTGAGGTGAAAATGCCATCGCAGATCAATGTGACCTGCGTGTCACTGACCCCAGGGCGGGCAAGATGTCATCCAGACGGTTCACCCCTGAAAAGAAGAACAGAAAAGCCAAGATGAGATGGGCAGCAGAGATCGCTCCCTTATTGCTGCTGCAATCTTTTAAATTATAGTCAAACAAAATGGTCAAATAGAAGGATTACAAAGTAATCCTGAGAGTCTGCATGACTCTGGCATCTCTAGTTTTCCGCAGATTATTTCCTTCTCTGCAGGGCCTGAACAGGGAATTGCATAGGTTGTAGTCACCTAAAGTCTGCATCAATTCTATGACCAGAGCATGGAAAGCTGGGAAGAATTCCTTGTGCTCCTTCACCTTCATGATGATGCTGAAAATTGAAAAGCAGAGAGAAGGGTCCTTACAGAGGAAAACATATAGAACCACTGACCATGTAGCACACTTTTAAAAAGTGCACACACAAACTAAAGTTAATAAGCTGATCAGTTTATTTGGATTAAAAGCCGTTTCCCAGGAGCAACTAAAGTTACACAAATGATACAATTTGTACACGTAATAAACACACGAGTTATAGTTAAAATCATGGAAGAATGAGGGACTCTTCATTCCAGTGATGTGTGTTTAGAGCTCCCCAGTCCTCTGAATTTGGCTGTCCATAACTAATAATAAACATAATTGCTCACCTTTTTAATAGAAGAATCGGTCATATAATCCACTTCATTACTAGTAATCATGACACCAGATCAAAGTATTTTTTAAACACAGTAAAATTTGTATGTGATCACCATTAACAGATTGTAAATTAAGTATTTGCAGTAGGATTTAATGTGAATAATAATAAAAAAACGATTTGTTATTTGCCGGTTCAATTATTGATAGTTAGCAGAAAAATCTACATCAACTTTTAATTTGTGTTGCCGTTATTCAGTCCATTTGAATTAAAAAACATAACAAATAATTAAATGGTTGAGTCAATAATTCAATTGGGTCTGATGAGCGGTATAGTTGTACCTGTCAATGTCCCCCTCTGCCAGCAGGTTGTGGTACTGCAGCCTTGAAGTTTCTTCAGTAGAGGAGACCACACTGGCAACTCTATTCACCACTGCACTTGGGGCGGCTCCGTCATCTTAACACAGAACATCAGAAACATCAAGAGATTTGCTAGTCATCTCATGAATTCTAGAGGAAACTATCAGGATCACAACAGTGACGGCATGCAAAAAACTACCCAACTACTGATCGATAATACACCTGCCAAGATGATCTTTATACTTCTTTTTCTTACTGTGGAATAGGGATGTACAAAAGTCTTTGATATTCCAAAATGCCTTTTTTTTTTAATTTCCCCGAGATAGATGGCCTTTAACAAAAGATTACTTGTGGCGTAGGGTAAATGACTAAATATTAGAGTTGCAATTTATTATTTCATTATCCATTAATCTGTCTATTTTCTCGATTAAGCGATTAGTTGTTTTGTCCATAAAATGTCAGAAAAATGTCAATCGTTGTTTCCCAAAGCCGGAGGCAACATCCTCAAATGTCTTGTTTTGTCCACAACCCAAAGATAATTACTGTCACACAGGATTAAAGAAACCAGAAAATATTCACATTTAAGAAGCTGGAATCAGAGAATTTGGAATTTTTATTCTCAAAAAATGACTCGAACGATTAATTTATTATCAAAATAGTTGGCCAATTGTTGCAGCTCTACTAAATATTGAAAGAAATCAAGCATAAACTGCAATCTGACTACTCAAATTTGCCCTTTTTCAGTGGAAAAGAACAAATGCACTACAACCAAGCTCTACATGATACGGGTTAAAGCTGAAATGCTCTTCAAGTTTGTACAGTCTTCAGTTTAGGGGAGGGGAAGCGATAAAATGGTCGATTATTTGTTTTACATAAAGTGACATTAAAAAGCATTTTTCTATAAAGTCATAGAAAAATGTTTTTTAATGTCACTTTATGTAAAACAAATCGACCATTTTATCGCTTCCCCTCTGCGGAAGCACATGTTTTATGTTACAGAAGTGTGATGAAACAGCCCAAATAGCACAGGCGTGAATGCAACCTCAACGCACAGTACATATAATTTAATGCCCATGTGAGTCTTCCTCCTTCACCGACGGGACGCTGAGCTTGAAATCCCAATTACCGAGGTCCAGAATATCCCGGAGGTTCCTCATGGCGTTGGCCATCTCTCCCAGCTTGGTGTAGACCTCGTTCATGCGCGGGTACACGCCTCTCAGGGAGCGCACGTCAAACAGCTTCTGGAAGTGGGACACCATGGACTCCAGCGTGTGTCGGGTGGGGCTTCGGAGCACCTGCGAACAAACGACAAACACTTTGGTCCAATTGCAGGGAACTGTTGATGAGCTGGGGAATTCTTCGCCATTCTGTTTGCCTCTTGTTCTGAATAATGACATTCGTTGAAAAAGAAAAAAAAGACAAAATGTTTTTCAAAACACCATCAAAAACACATTTGAGCATCATTGGTATTGTTTTGGTGTAATGGTATTGTAGCATCCTCTATATTGAACATTACACCCCGCATGGAGCTCAATGCCGGTCAAGCCAGATATGACTTTTCCCAAATTTAAAAGACAACAACCTGATATGATTTGGGGACAATGAATGAGGAGACAATTACCCATGAGCACCACATGGACAGATGACCCGTTACAACACTGGTCAGTCTTACTACCTTCTCGTCTTCAATCGAGGTCTCTTCCAGCATGGTGTCCACCATTAGCATCAGCTCGTCCACCCGGACAGGATCCGCTGGGCCACGGGTGGCGTGGGAGGGCTGCCAGGGCATCAGTCTCTGGGTCAACTTGCTAAGGGCACCATGCAGGTCCTGCAAAGTATGAAAGTGAGGTGTGAAATTAAGGTAGTGTCATCATTGTAAAAAAAAAAAAAAAAAGCAAACTAAATTTCCAACATGACTAGGCTACTACAAAATTGTCCAGAACTTCAGTTTAATTGTGGTAGAGATTATTTAATATTAGAGAAAAAGGTATTTAAATCAAACATGAAAGAAAAAAATGTTATGTAGAATGTTTTCAGAGAAACTCAAACCCATGTGCCACAATATGGTTAATTCCGATTAACAGTAAAATTGGGGTCAGCTCCAAACCGTTTACCTTGAGCATTCGGAGCTGCTCGTCCCAGGTCTCCAGCGCAGGGAGAAGTTCGCAGAACTCCACCGGCTCCGAGGAGCTGGGGCCCGGCCTCTGCCTGCGCAGCGGCACCGGAGCCCGAGGGGCCGTCAGGAGGGACCCCATCTCCTTCAGCAGCTGGAAGTCCCAGAGAGCGGGAAGTGGAAGGGAGGTTAACAGAAATAAAAGCTCATGTCTTCAACAAGCAGTTACCTAGAGGAGCTATACATTGCGCTTCAGATGACATGCACATAAAACATAGATTTGAGATGTGCCGCTTATTTTGCCGAATGTTTTAAAACGTTGGATTTTTTTTTGTCGGTGTGTGAGAAGCGTTAACCATACCACTTATACCAGTTTCATGTGGATGACTTTGTTATAAACGACATACGTAGAAAATTCTGTAATCAAATCAAAAAATTCTGGATCAAAAAATATTAAGAACAAAATCACTTGACATCTTTTCTGTCAACACTGAGCTTACACGCCGGTACTGCGAACACAAAATGGTTTCCGGGACTTGTTGGCTGCAGTTTCCTGTGTCCAAAGCGGTCATTTCGGTTCTCTCGCCTCTGCTGGGTGACCTGCAATATTAGAGTAGAGTAGTGCGCCCTCAACAGTAGGCCTTGTTTTAACCAGGCCTACTTTGGGTAGGCGTTCTTAGGGCAAAGATGGAGTTGAATAGCTCCATCTTAAACCCTGCATTGCTTTTCTCTGCATTATACCTCAAAATCCTACTCAAAAATAAATCCCCTTTCACCGTATCTCCCGTGTCCGTCAGGTATCACAGTTGCAGAATTGTCCACTTTCTGACCAAAGAGGAGCAGGTTCAGCCGGGGCTTTTGTCAACATGGTGGGGGAAATGTAAACAAACAACCTGCCTGACCTAAACTGAGATTGATTAAAAATTAAGCGGCAGACAAACCAATTTAAAAAAAAATGCAAAGAAAAACTAAAGGTGATTAAATGCCAATCAGTGTTTGCTTGAAAACCCCTCCCAAATATTCTTCAAACTCCTGCCTCTTCTACCTGGAGTTGTTCTGCTTGATCCACCTGTCCATGCGCCGGAGCTGATGTTTGTACATCTTCAGTTCCTTCACTGTAGGCCTGCGGAAAGGAAAGCTGTCAGCCCCCAGTTTAAGAAGAAACTGTATATTTTCAAAGAATGCGTAAAACAAGCCTTTAAATGCTTTTTTTGTATGAAAATATGGGAATTTGCTTAAAAATAAAAATACACAACAACCTGAAAATAAGATTTGATGGCAAGTCACCAGACCTCCCCTCTGTATATTCTTTCCTACCGATGCTTTTTAATACTGGCAGCTAATTAATAACCGCAAAATGAGGCATATAGGAATGTTACTACAGGGTTTCACTAATTGCCGCCAAATAATGATGCTAATGAAACAAAGGGATGAATGTCAAATAATGGATAAAATGTCATACTATATTATGCCTGTATTGAATTACACAATCAAATCATATCCAATTTTGTCAAGATAGACGATACTAGACTCCATCAGTTCCCTACAGAGTATAGGGAGGTAGAGACCCACGTCCCTCTCTTCTGGAGGAACAACATATTCAATTTGTCAAAATATTGATAGACAACTTTTTTATTTATTTATATTTACGACATCCTCATGAGACTGGACTGATTTTTACACAGATTTTACAGACCTCATTTCCAACTCCTGTTTGAGCTGCTGCACCTCGCTCCGCAGTTCCTCCTCCTGCGCTTTGCTCTCATTCAGCTGCTCCCGATATGACTGAAGAGAAGCACATTTCAAAACATGCTGCAGTTTGAAACATATTGAAGTTGATCGTTTTCAAAATATGAACCGGAGTTGGTTGGGTTACCTTTAAGGCGGCTTTGAGGAAGGGAGTTGTGTTGCTGGACACCTTCTTACCACTCGGCGGCGGAGCGGTCTCTCCGGATACTTCCAGATTGTCTTTGAGGGATCTCGGGGAACAGGGATTTAGATTCAAATGAGGGTAACTCTTGATTGATCGTTCGATTCACATAAAAAAATGGCTTCCGTGCCAACAAATCTAGCATTTAGGGCCCCTGGTGGACCAATGCAAGCAGTCTTGTCTGATGAAACATGCAAATCTGTAAATAATCTTCCTATGTACACTGCAGCTTCACCTACTGTCAAGTATATTTTTAAGTAGTCGATTAAAAAGTGAAGAACAACTTGATTGTCTAATCAATTGTTTCTCAAAAAATTGGGAGGGAAATCCAGTGCATGAGCATTACAACCTCAAAATTGTTGCAATTCCTGGAGACCCACTGTGGGGCCTGGCACTCCAGGTTGGGAATCACTGGTCTAATGTGACACACTATAGTGTATAAAATAATCGTGGACAAATAAAAATTTTTTAAGAAATTCCCTGTCTCTCCTCCGAGGGCGATTCACTCTATTTATTATTTTATTTTTCTCTGGTACAATAAGTACGAGACGACATCCCTTAACACTTGACGTTTACGATTGTGTGTCTATTGCGGATGTCATTCCACTAACCAGATCAGATTTGTCCTCTACCGCCCCCTGGTGGAGCCGGATGTATTACTTCCACTGGAACGTAGGAGCAACCAGACCATGCGCTTGCGTGTGTTGCACGGTATGTTTCGGCCCTTAAACCCAAAATAATGAATGCTCTCTTTCCACAGCTTCTATTCACCACGCAGTCAGTGAAGACTATTCTCTACAACATGGCAAATCTTACCTCATCTCATCGCGCATCTCAGCCATTTGTGACTCGTAAAAGTCGATCACATCCAGCACTCTGAG
>OMKR01044550.1:6955-23537 GCA_900302355.1 Cyttopsis rosea | reverse complement strand
GCAACACACCGGAAGTGACGTTTCTCCACAAAGACGAATGATGTGGCAAAAATTAAAGGGCGAATTGCAAAGAAATAGTGCCCGTTTCCCCGTCGCGGAGAGACGGTGGTTTTCCTTTCAAAGTTCGTTCCAATGTGATTGTAAACGGTACATTTCAAAGAACACGTTCCAGTTTTAGAACGAGCGGTAGAACGAGGATCCGCACCGAAACACCGTTTTTCAGTCGGGGGGACATGTGAGCCGTATCCCTCCGCAGCGACGGGATGCGCGGTCACTTCCGGGATGTGTTCCTCCGCCATTCGCTGACCGGACTCCTCCGCCATTGCAGGTCCCGGGTGTCGGTGCAGCGGCGGCGACGAGCTTGGGGGAAGCCCGCGAGTACACGGTGTGAAATAGAAGCGATACCAGCGCCACAGCTCCACCACCACCGAGAACCGTCTCCTGGCCAGGATCCGAGCGAGGAAGCCGTCGTTTTGTTAGCACAGTACATCGTAGGAGCGGAGAGAGAGCGGAGGACCCGCCATGGCTCAAATCCTGCCGATCCGCTTCCAGGAGCACCTGCAGGTAAAGAGCCAGCGGCGGGCTGGCGGCGCCGTGGTCCCGTCCCGGTCATTTCGTTCCGAACATGTAAACACCCGGAGCTCCACGTAAAATCTGGCGCTGGCTGCTGTGGTGTCGCTAGCAAAGAGCGGCAGGTCCCGGGCGCAGCTAACAGGCTAGCCGCCGTGGATGACGTTCATCTAACTTAACGTTAGCGCGTTGAAACGGTCCATCGACGCTTGTATTAAAGATTTAAAAACATAAACATTATTTAAAAAACCAACAATGGGCAACAATGATACACGAATAAGACGAAAACATGGAGAATAGTGACATTTTGCAATAAAGTTCAACATGAAACGTACGATCAAGCTTTTTACATTAAACTTGAAGGAGAAAATGGCAGCGCGGGTTGGGTGTCTACGCTGCTCCTCTGGAGAACCGAACGCCGGCCGCAGAGCGATATAGTCGCTATTGCAAAAGCTGAGCTCCCCCCGTGGCTCAGGTCAAAGAGCCAGAGGAGGGCTTGTGCGGTCTACAGCGGCTCCTTGGAGCACCGTGCCACCGGTCTGGTGCTGAAGGTGCCGCTCTGCTCCGGGGTCATGCGGCGGCGGGGACAGAGACGGACTGGCCCGGAGGTTGGCCCCACGCTGCTGTTAGCAGCCAGCCGCGTTAGCTCTTCTCCAAGTTCATGATTTGATCTGCCTTGCATTGGAGGTAACGACGAGCTGTGGCCTCCGTGTCGGCCTGTTAAACGCCTGGTTCTCTGGTATGTACAAGGTCCCTGTAGTGTCGTGTGAAGGATGTTGGCTTCAAGTGCCCGGTCGACCTGACGCGTTGAGAAAGCCACTCTCTACCACTGTGCCCTGAGTGTGACTGACTGGCTTGGAGGTATAACCATCCTTCAAGTTCATGGCTTGTATAGTTGCCTTGCCATGGGGGTCAAATAGAGAGTAATGGGCAGAAAATGAGCTAACTGAGCCATTTACAGACATTGGTCTGGTGCCTGGCATTATTTGGAGTTCGGTGTCTGTCGATTCCCCCCCAGCAGCTGAGAAAGCTAGTTTATCACTTGAACAACGTGACTTTCATAATTATTTGAGGAGTGGAATCATGCTGTTTCTCGTTGATATTGACCACACCTTCGTTGGATCTCCATTGAAGCCAGTTGATCGGTTTGAGGAAGTGGAAAGCACCAATTGCCCATCTGATCTCATGGTTTGGGTCAGCACTGGTGCCTCGCCAGTTCTGAGCTAATGAATAAATCATAGTGTCTTTGGTGTGTCGCTGAGCCTCAAAATGAGACATGCGATCCTCCTACCTATTGGCTTCAAGAAAAGCATTTATTTCTCCAACGCACTCATTTGTTTTCCAAACATAATGATGCACTTGTTTCTGTGAATAGCCTGGTTTACACATAAAACCCTCCTTTTTTTGTCACAAACGGCTCTGTAAGATGGACAGCCCGGGCCTGAACATTAGGCAGTTTTCCAATGATTTTGTTGACTCTAGTTCTCTGCTTGTGGCTGTTTCTGAAAACATTCTATCAGAACTTGGTATCAGAACAGCTGTAAAGTGTATTGTGCGTATCAAAATTGATTAAAGGCTAATCTCAGATTTTAAAGTCTCCTTACACAGACACGAAGAGACCGGCAGTCTTTTCCTATGATTTCTATTATTTGGTGCATTACAACAGAACAATGTAATGTTTTTTTGTTCTATTCAGGAAGACACATGTTGTGCAATCTATCCACAGCTTGGCAGTCATCATCTATTACTCTCTTAAGTACTCTTGTCAGTGTTTGGATTTAAAATTTGGACTGGAGTGATTTGACTTTAACGGACAGCTATATTTCTGTGGTCTGAACAGCCCATTATGAGTTTTTTTATTTTTATTTTTTTGCAAATGCAGTAATAACATGCATTGCCTTTCATGCCATTTTCTCTGCTTATGTAACACTCAGTAGATCTGTGATAATTGGTGCAGGGTTAACCAAAGCGTGCTCCGTGATTTCTGTGTCATTGGCAAGTCAAGGTCATTTTGTGTGACTAATACACACCCAGGGGATCTCCAGCTACTATCACTAATGCATGACCTGCATATGCTGTTTCATGCATGTTTGACTACATGCTATACTTGTGCAGACCATGAAGAATATTGTCCACACATTGCCCTTCACACGGAGCAGTTTACCGGGAAAGACTGTTGTAGGAAATGAAGAGGCCAGAGTTTTGTGTATGTCACCCGTTTCATACAGGATGGGCTTGTCGTGCAGAAAAGCAGCTTGTCAGGTTTATGCCCATGCTTCCTGTGGAGTACTCCTGCTGTCTGTCAGCTGGTGTAAATGTGCAGGCTTGCTCCTCATAACAGAGCACCTGGGAAACTGCAGCAGAAGGAGAATGTTCCCACCACCACGGCACTACCCCAGTGCGTTTGATCTGGCGTCTACTGCTAGTATCTGCTGTTTTGGCATCAGTGTGCTCAACATATGCTGTGTGATCACTCGCTTTCCCAGGTTTTCCCATTACAGAAAGACCCCGACCTCTTGCATGACCTCTTGCACGTACCTTTACAAGAAGTCTATTTGTTCACCTTGCAGTATTTATCCTGAGTGAAACCCAGTGGTTTCAATCCATCCCCATAAACTCTTGAAACTTGACTACTAAACTAATACTGAATTTTGTACCTGGAAAAACTGTAAATATAACCAAATACACTTTTTAGAGAATGGAGAGACTAGAATTTTCTGTATTTTGAGATGCTATCAATGCAAAACTTGAGCCGTTTGTACAATTTAAAATGATTATGATAATGCGTTATAAACATTTAATATAATAAAACATTTTCACATACAAGTTACACTAGGTAAGTTTGAACAAAACCTGTTTTTCTTTTATTCCTTCACACTTCAGCTGTCCCACCCTGTACCTTGACAATGCAAAACTAAGCATCTTGGGTGCATTTGCACTGAGCAGTTCTATGAAATCTGTAAAAACACTCATCCATTAGTTCGGGATCCAAAACAGCTCTGCTGGTGTTCCATGTCCATCCCACCCGTGCTGTGATTGGTGTTTACATTTCCTACACCAACACAATGATTACCATGACAAGATTGTGTGATGTAAGCTACAGTGTAGTAATGGCAGTCAAGGCTAAAAATATCCTCCCACCAGGCCAGGTGCTCATAATTCATTTGTCACTTGTATTGAGGTGGCCTGATATCAGACAGAATTATCAACTCGTTACACTCAGTCTCCATCTTCAGTCTGACATTGCCTCCACTCTGACCCATTTCTGTGGGGGAAGGGGATAAAATTTTAATCAATCAATCACTAGAGACCAACGTATCCGCTTGACGCCATTTTTCCTGACGTCATTTTAAGTCGACACTGATGCGTACCTGTTTTGCCGGGGTTTTAAGAGCAGAGCGGAGCCAAGTAAAAGCAAAAAAGTAAGTAATTTGTACTTTTAATCAATTTAGCAGCGTATATCTTGTCGGCCGCCATTGTTATTACTCTTCCAACGGCGTTAGTCCCCCGTGGCACTCATTGGACCGATCATTTTTTCAACACGAAATCGCTATTTCATGTCACAATGCCAGACCATAAGAATCGGTTCACTCGGTGTGGGCGGGTTCAAAGGTCTGGACCCAGGCAAGTATTGAGGTGCAAAGTGAGTGTAATATGGACACTGCTGAGCCCAGGTGTATTCCCCTTGACCTTCTCTCTCTTTCTGTTGTCCCTCTGCTTTTGTCTCTCATTCATCCGGTCAACTTGCATAGCTTGCATTTTTATATGGCATCCATTTATACAGGAGTGTACATGTCCAGGTAAAGGACTCTCCACTCAGATATGTAATGCTAATATTTTCGCCCTGTATCTTTGCTCTTACTTTCTATCTGTTCCTTGGGAGTTGTGGCCTAGTATCTTGAATAGAAAGAGGTTGTATTGTATTTATGGGCAGGCAGCATTGTGCCCGTCTCTTCTGTTTTCTGCTTATATAACCTTAGGTAGCAATTGGATTAAGTGAGCTAAAATATTGTTAATATTGTCCATCAACATAATAACACAACCAAGATAATAATTATCACTTCTGTTTGTATTACATTGTATGCTTATAAATAAATAAAATACAAATGTGGATATTGTATTGTAAAAAGGCAAAACATATTCAAAGATTGAATTGTTTTTGGCCTCAACTTTCTTTTCACCATAATTTACATAAAACATAAACTTTTAGCTTCCAAACAGCTTCTACTTTAAGTACAGTTTTTATTTGCACTGTATACTAAAGTTGCTATAGCTTGGATGGATAAACTACAACCTATTCTGAGGTGATAATAAAAAAGTAAATCTGAGCAGATCACTGACGAGTCACATTTACCTTGTTACACCACTGAAACCTTGAAATGGGAGGTTTTATTGTGTCATTTTCTCTCGTCACCTTTTTAAAAGGTTTGCAAGGTGGACTTTGAACTCTGCTGGCAACAGACTCTGCTGATACCCCGTGACAGACTAGTAAGGATATGGATTTGCTGAACACTTGACATTCCTCACGTTATCCAAATATACAAAAAAGCAGGAAGAAAAAGGAAACTTAAGCCCCATAACCAACTCAGCAGAACTAGCTTGGAGTGGAAATGGACAAGGAGTTCAAAATGTATGCTTTCCTCCCCTCTTTTCCTCTTTCTCCCTCCTGTTATCTCGCTGTCCCGGCCAGCCTTCATCCTCCTCACCCCTGGACTGGTCACATGACCCCCGTCCCACTGCCACAGTTGTCACATGGTACCAGAGCCTCCCTGTTGTTTCAGCCCTGGCGGACAATCGGCTCCTGCTTTCCTGTTGGGTTGCGTTGCATTTGAGCACTGCAAGGCTGAAGGCTCAGCATATTGCTTCCCTTGAACTTAATACTTGCGGGCAGCAAGCTGGACTTTTTTCTGCTGAGCAAGGTTCCACTTTCCATTGAAGGAAGAGACCAAGGGTCAAATCAACAGATGGGACTCCCTAAGGAGGAATAGTTCGTTTCTGCGGTTAGTTTAGTTAGTTTCTGCGGGGGCCAATTCTTAATCTTGTCAATTGATGCTGGCTTACTGTTTGCCTAAATGGTCACAGCTTGGAGTAGGATTGTTACTTTCAGTTTAACTTTACTTCCTCGTGAGTAAACGGTGCATCCCCTGAACAAGTGCCTACTATAGTTCAGTACATATCTCGGAGAAGATGGGCCTCAACTCCAAAATTCATTGGAGTGTGAGAGAACTGTTCAGCAGCATGAATGAATTATCAAATAGTCGGACCCATCCCTACATATCACTGAACACCGACGGCTTTACTGTAGGAAAGTGAGAAAGGGGGGAGGAAATAAAGTTTTTGTTGGCAACAACAATGCTGCCATTGCACCAGATGAGCTGGTCTAATGGGAGACTTGCGCTACAGAGAGACGGGCTCACCCGCTCTCTCGCTTTCTATCCTGCCTCAAGTTATTATTTCACTTTTCAACTTCTTTTTTTTGCTTTTGCTAGCGTCAGCATTTCCGTTTTGGTGCCGGTCCACGTGTCCTGGAAGATTTCAATGTCCCGGACAAATAGAAGTTCCGGTCAAATATTATCTGTGTTTAATGAGCTTAAAAACAATTTATAGGCAGGCTATATAAAGAATGACATCATCAAGGCATGTAGATTTATAATACCGCTTTTCCACCAAGATTACCACGTATATTCAGGTTTTTTAGCGTGTAAACTGCTAAAAGTAGCCGTTTGACACTGTTCCCATTGCCAGGAGGCAGCTGAGTTCGCCTTTTTTTCCCCTTGGTGCATCACTTTCAATGTCACGGAAAAGGGCCCTAGCTTGTCTGTCTGGACAATGACACTGTCTCCGTTGTGAATTCAATATTTTTGAAAATTATTAATATATATTTTAAAATATTCTTTAATATGCACTTGGAGGAGTCTCCAGGCGCACGGAATGGAATGCCTGCGGAGCGCAGCCCACAGTAGGAAGACCGGCAGAGTGTAGTCGGTCTGTCCGACCTTGTCATGCCTATTATAAATATATAAATGAGTCCACGCCGCCCACTGTGGGTGAAAGATCCCACCATTATTAAATTATTATTATTATTATTATTATTTATTTTATATTCTTTAATATGCACTTGGAGTCTCCAGATACACACACACAGGGAATGACTACCTGTCTACCTCACCTCGGAGCGCTGCCCACAGTGGACAAACTGGGCATGAGAGCTGAATGAGTTGAGCTATGTCTGTTCGTCCGACCTCATCTGGTGCACAGCTCCGCGTGGAGCTGCATTACGAGTCGCACCGAGCTGTGCATTGCAAACACGTCAGCGGTGCCGTGTTTCCACTGCCGCTGCCGATAAAAACCTGTGACTACTGAGTCTTTTGACCCGGTTATAAATGCCGAGTGTAGCCTTTCCCACTGAGGCCAAAAGCAGGATGTTAGCGGGTTTTTTGTGCAGTGGAAAAGGGGTATAATATTTTTTATTGAAAAGTAGGCTCCAAATTGTCCCTTCAATAGACTCACGTGCCCAACGCTATTTTAAAAATAAATTAATAAATATTACGCTAGCCTACGTTCATTGGGGCAGCGAACAACTACAATAAAATAGAATAAAAACTCTTTGAAACGAAACAAAAAATTACATGTAGGCAGTCGTGATGCAAGTATGAAGTGAACAATAAGTAACAACATACTGTATGTGGCCCTGTTGTCATTGATGCATCATCTTTCTGCTTCTCCGACGAGTTGCTCATTTTGTACACTGCCACTCTCTGTCTCTGCTGCCGCTGGTATGTTTACAAGTGGAACCTACCCACGGGGGAGGGGGTGGGGCTTCTATCTATATCGACAAACCTAATTGGTTAGAGGGGAAAGGTCAGCTTTAGATTGTCCAAATTGATTGGCTTTCTGTTGCCAGTTGCCTAACGCTTCTATAAATGAACAAATCTGCGGAAGACTTTATCGAAATGATCGAGCCTTTTATTTCGACATCGAGGAAAAAACATATGGCGATAATTATCGTTATCATTTTATCAGCCAGCACTAATTCATATTGTGCTTAGAGGGAATTATTTTCACCGGACATTATGACCGGAGAGATTTAAATATTTTTCCCGGTCAAAAACCGGTAATTACTGGATAACGGAAACCTAGACTGGTGTCAAGTTAAACCTGCATTTCATGCTGCAGGAGCACAGCTTTTAAATTTAATAAATCTGATAGAACTAGAAGCAGCACGATCTGTAGCTACTGTATGCTAGCATAAAGTGGATTTCCACGTCAGCCACCACTGGCTCGTTTGACAAGCTTTCACCTAAATTCCTTCTTACTGATGTCACAACCATGTGACTGTTGCCATATTAAACCACTCTGACAGACCAAACCCTGGGCTGGTCATGCAGTGGCTTCTGTCAAAATAGCTTTTCCTGTCTATTCCTGGGTATGATGATGTACTGTGAGCCATTTGTTGTTTTCCTGGTTTTCTTTGAATGAGCAGGCTTCCCGACGATTTCCCCAGAATACACATTTTTATACAGCAATTAAATAGCTGCATCGGTTTCTTTTTCTTTTTTTTTTAATAAGTAATCATCAAACATAGTCTCTAGGAAGGAATAACAGCATCTCCACTGTGGCTGTGTCTTTCAGCGTACTGACCTATAAACAGTACTTGATATAGTCAGTTTTTTTGCTTTTTGCTGGGAATGAATACCCTTCTATCTGCTGTTGCTTCCATTGTCTGGCTAAAAAAAACTGCTAACAAATGCAGCCTATATAAACAAACGTCCTTTCATCCGTTAACAGCAGCGATATGAGACGTGGGAGCTGGAGCACCGAGGCTGCCATGACGTCACCTCGGCATCAGTAGAAATATGAACATTAAGTGTTTGTGGACACCATTTTATCGAACAAAGTACTAGAACTGAGTACTTGCTCTTGGTTTCTTGCCAATACATAGTACTGGTACAAATTGTGAATATTTCAGCATTGACAATTTGAACATACTGAAATTGTCACTACCTTATTTTAAACAAAATCAGATAGGGCTTATAACATTAAACTCACAACGTTTAAAAAATATAACATCTTGTTTTGAACAGCATCTATCTTTTCTTCGATTTGTATCTGTACATCCATGTCGTGTACATAATGTGAAATATTCCTAAGGGATATTAAGCTCACTTCCTTTTTAAAATGGGTTACAATCTTCGTCTCATGAACTCATTTGCGGTAGTGTCACAGTTCGTAGCGCCATGTTACACATTGGTAAAGGAATGTGGGTGTGACAGGCTCAGGGTGTGTCCTGCCATTGATAAAAGGTGCTTCCCATTCGTTGAGCACTTCCTGGAATTGGTGTTTGTGTTTGCTGATTACGAGCCTGTAGCGGCAGACGCCTAGCATGGCTCTCTGACTGTTAACGTGGCTTGAAAATTAACACTAGACATGCCATTAATGTGCTTATGCCCTGGATGTGGCTGGAAAGTCTGTTGGTTTGGCTATAAACCGCAGTCTTTCTAATGTGAAAATAGAAGAAACATCTACTGGCTGCTGTGTGCTGTGGCTGTCCTGATAGCAGTCGGAAATATCAGCTGGCTTCTGTCAAATAGGGCTGTCAACATTGGCCAAAGATCACGCTTGAATACGGACGTAGTATAATAAATTGAATCCAAAATAAAAACCCACTGTTTTTAGTTGTTAAATTGCGCCTCGATCGCTCCCTCTGCGTTTTTCCCATGGGAGCTCGACCTTCTCCGGTGCCCGGAAGCATCCACGGAATCGGCGCCTATGTACTGAGTGGCGCACCACGCACGGACAAAGCTCATTCACTTGCATGCACAAAGAGGATGGATGTGGACGTATGCGCGCAACAGTTTTATAAAAAATAATTATAAAACACTGCATTTTATTTTGGAATTTTAATTTTCAGATTCGAATGTCTTTTGCTTTTTTTGTTTTTTTACAATTCGAATATAGAACCATCGTTTGGCAGCCCTCCTGTCAAAGCACTTATTATTTCAAATATAGGTCTTTGACATGTAAGGGTTTAAGCTGAGTACATTGACAGCTTGTTATCTGCCACTTCTGAATATATTACAGCTGTGTACTGTTGATAGTATTTCTCTACAGTAACTACAGAGTATTATGGCCCTTCGGCTCTCCTTTCATTAGAGCCGTCACAGTCTGGCACAGTCAATATTGTAACTGATACTGATATATTGACAAGTACCATGAGTGAGCATTCAGTCCAGGTACTTGGCCCATAAAGAAAATGTGTAGGTGTATCCTCAAATGAGCCAGATGCTCTTCTTAGTCAGTAGTTGTATAACTTAAACAACTGTCGTTCTGGAGTCTTTTAAACAATCTGTAAGAATTAAGAGATCATTAAAATGTTGAAGCTACAAATATAATCTTTGTGTGATAAAATCTTTCCCCCACATCCACCGGTGTAGTTTTAAAGTAAGGTTAACACTCAGTGTAATCATCACTCAGGCAGCTAGTCTGTGTATTATGTTGTTTAACTGAATGTGAGGGAATAACCGCCAAGCTCTGGTTGATTGGATTTGGTCTGGCGTGTCAGCAGGTCTTCATCCCCAAATCTCTGATAAAGCAGCAGGGTGATTTTCTGGGTGGTTTTATTGCCTTAAATGCTGCTTGTAGGCATACCTCACCTGAACCAAACCTAATGCTGTTCTGGCCGACTCAGAGAATCAAACACGTGTTCATAATTGCAGTGGGATTTGTGTGCTTAAGACCGTGGCCCTGGAGCATCTCGGTACCGGGCTGGATGAGATCACTGCCTTTCAGCCAGACCTATTTTTCATGAGGGCTTCTGAAGATCCAAAATACAATAACCTTCTCAGAGCTTCAAATAGCAGCGTAACCTTTTCATTTCACCAGGAAATTTTCATTTAAAATTATATAAAATAAAATCAATAGTGCGATACGATTGGTTTTTGGAATCAATTTGAAATTGTAATATTATAAGAATTTATTAGGAAATTATGCAAACATTTTCTGCTTAAATGAAATACCACCATAGTCAAAATTTAATTTAAACATTGAATTCCCTTATTACACTGAATTTTTTTCTGTGAAATATTTTTGAAATGCATCAGGTGACATACTGAAAAGTTGGTAGCAATTTCCATTATGTATAAAATGTCAATACATCGATACGCAATTGTATTGTGAGGCATCTCATCAATATTGTATTGAATCGATATTGAATAGAACCGTGACCGATTGTATCGAAATCCTATTGAACCGTGGGATCCTGCCCGATACCTAGCCTACATCACCAATTTCCCGTTTTCCAAGTAGTGCATTTGCCTTTTCCAACTAATTGCTATGTGATTCCTTTGGCATCTCCTGAAATATATACCAAATTTATTATTATGTTTTTAGCGATAATTCAGTGGTACAGAACGACTACACGGTAACGGATGCATTAACATACAAACAGATGCTGTATTTCCATCCACCCACATACGCCAAACAGAACAGTCACATAGATTCTGCAGTGAGAGGGAATAAATGTGTCCAAAAATATGCATATTGTTCCAAATTAGCCAAGGACAGTGGCACTGACATTGTACTGAATGATTTGTCGATGGTGTATCAGTCCCTCCAGACTATTGTGGAATTTTCTTTTGCAATTTTTGCAACACAAAATGCTTGATTTTGCATCAGCTTTGCCAAGAACTTTTATGTTTGTTTTTTCACTAAAATTGCTGGAATTCTCAAAAACAAAGTAGTGTCAATGAGATAGTATTTCATTTTAACTACTACCAATGAAGTGTCAAAAACAACAAAATATTTCTGTACTCATCTTTTTTTTTTTAATTCTCTGAACATACAGAATCATGGGCTCAAATTTACAAAAGAAAATACTGTGCTTTTTCTTAGGTTCCAGTAAATATAAAATAAAAGTCTATAAAATAAAATTTAAACTCAATATACAGTAAGCACCAAGAAAAATCATAACGTTGAAGCACTTATGGTGGCGGTAACGTAGGCTCTTTGATGGGGTGCCAAGTTTAACAAGTTTAATTTTACAAAATTGCAAGCTCTTACAAATTTTGCAGAGATTGGTTGAATTTACATTAATTATTGCAATAGTAAACTGGTAATTTCCTGGAGGGACTAGTATATTAACAAACATAAATGACCTTATAGCAAGATGAGTAACACTTGCTGTATTTACAGGCAGAAAACAATAATAAACATTTAATTTCACAGAATTTTTCTTCCCTCGTTATTCCAGCTTCAAAACTTGGGGATCAATCCGGCCAACATTGGCTTCAGCACCCTCACCATGGAGTCGGACAAATTCATCTGCATCCGAGAGAAGGTGGGCGAGCAGGCCCAGGTGGTGATCATCGACATGGCGGACCCCAACACGCCCATCCGCAGGCCTATCTCTGCCGACAGCGCCATCATGAACCCTGCCAGCAAGGTCATAGCACTTAAAGGTAGGGCAGCATGAAATCACCCTCCCCCTTACCTAGCTTAGCAGTGGACAAAGTAGATCTTGCCACAAAGATTAATTATTTTATTGCTGTGTCTTAACTGATCCTGCTAAGGGCCTACTGGGTTCACTTTGAATGTGTTGATATCCAATAGTAAGGGATTTTACTGTGTTTAAGTACATTAAAAAAAAAAAATTCTCATCTGTTTATGGTCCCCAGGGGTTCGTACAAAATCGTACGTTTTAAATATGCTTAGAAATGTGCTTGTGATTTGAAAATTTAAATTACATGTGGAGCAAAACATTACATATCAACTTGTGTTGGCCACATTTATCCCACAAAAGCATTGGGATCTTGGGAAAAACTTTGTGGACAATTGAAAAGTGCTTGAATTTAAATATTTTTCCCTGTACGAACCCTGGTTCTCATACATTCAACTATTTCAGTTTCCGTTGACCACTAGTATTTTATGGGCTGTGTATTTATTTGTCATCATCTAATTCAGCTGTAGTGTATTTTAATGCTTTTTTTTTACAGCAGCCATCATTGCTTTGACTTTTTGTTTGTTTTTTTGTTTTTCTCTGTTTATGTGTGTTGTATGTTCTTTTTTTTCCTTTATCGCTCTCTTATGTATATGCAGACGGTGAGTTAAAATTTAACTATTACATTGTGGAAGTTCAAATCCTGTTTTTCTATTCACCATTGTGAGCAAAAATGCTCCATTACAATAGAATGACGTTGCTGTCTTTCTCGACACACGAGTCATTTTTAAACATTTCACTGCATATGAATAGTTACCATTTATCTTTTGTTGTAGCACTTGACATATGATTTTGTCACATTTGGAAAAAGTTTCAAATGTTAAAAGATACATTTTATCATTCTGGAGATTTTCCATAAATGTATTGAATTCATGGAAATTCATGGCTCTTCCATAGTTGGGCTGTTTGCCGCTCTAAAACAGGATTTAGCTTTCACAACCATATAGCTTGAATGCTGGCATACCATCATTTCTTTTAGCAGTATATGTGATTTTTAGTACCATTTTTCTTGTAGCGGTGAAAGGGATAATTGTGGGTTAATTTCTTTTTTTAATTTTGCAATTCTGTTTATTTTTTAAGCACCAGTTCCCTTAATGGCATAATGTAGTTCCCGCCACTGCAAATGTAATTATGGTTTCATATCTCAGTTCAGTTTCATAATTGTTTGTTCACACTATTCCGCCTAATTTACACCCACTAAATGTGTTTTCATTGTAAGCACAATGTACAGTGTAGGTTTCCACCTTTCACTAGCTACTACTGCCAAAGCGGCAACTGACGAGCTTACTGTTCACACTATTTAAAAAAAAATGTGGATATTTGTTAACCTATGACTGGAGTCTTGGATAAAATATGGATTTTGATTCCATGTTATCCTCCCAGAATACGTCTTGAGATAAGCAGAGAATGCCAGGACAGCAGAGTGTGTCTGGACAGTGCGCTTTTCAAGGCCTACCACAGTGTGAAAAGGACATATTTCCCATATTAGGACCGTATTTCCTCAAATATAAACCGGTAGTCAAATAAAAACCAGCCCTCTAATAAATGCTTCCAATAAAGGCCTGGTACCCTCTGCAGGGGAGCTTAATAAAGATTGATTTGATTGAGGTTTTAAGTAAAATGTTGCTCTTTACTTGATTTAGGCAAGAGGATCTAAAAAGCTCTGCGGACTCTAGTAAACGTTGGCCACCAGTGGACCAGTTGACATCCAAATTCTGACAGAAACCAGTGGTGGAACAAAGTACTTTGTTACTGCACTTAAGTACATTTTTCAAATATTTGTACTTGAGTATGTTTAGTTTTCACATATATTTAGACATTCCACTTTTATTTTAGTTGTTTTATAATCATTGACTAAATCTATCAAATTGCTGATTTTGGATTAGGATTACTCATCACCCACCTGTACACATTTTGGTAAATTGTAATCGGGAGTATGAGCACTCATCTGCAGAAAAAAGTTTAGATATGAACTGGAAGCTGGATATGACAAGTAGTATGTTTAAGTAGAAATGTCAATGTGGTACATTCGCTTTTATTAGTCACTTTGTGTCAGGGTATGGTAAGTATGGTTTGAGTACTTCCACCACTGATAGAAGCTCCCTTTCTAATTCTAAATACCCCCTTTCCAGAAGAGCTTCTCCTTTGCACTTTTGGCCCACAGTCCAGAGGTGTAGTTGTGGCGGTGTGGCCAAACTTTTTGCTCTTTCTTTGAGACTTTCTCCAGGCTGAACACGCTTGTAGTAGAGGGAAGAGGTTCTTGTCGACTTGGTTAAGGGGACATTTGATTTGTTGTCTGAAATGTAGTTTTTAGAGCACGGTTCAATGTACAGGCCTGAGTTGCCTGCAGTTTATAGAGCTGTAGTTCATTACTGACAGGCACGTGACACAGAGAGCTGAGTAGGGCCGGGCATCAATTCAGATTAGGCTGCCTGGTTAAACATTATAGGGCGAGTAGAGCAACATAGGGGCAGTGCCTCCTCGCAGCCGTGGTGGACTCGAAGTGTGTGGGGGGTGGGATTATGTAAGAGAAGTTGTGTTCATGTCGAGTTCATCATTTTTGATTCTCTATGGAGAATAGAATGATGAGTTATAGAGTACAGAGATCCTCCAGGAATACATGGGCTAACCTAGTTCTAACCAGTCCTCCCTATCCTGCATTAAACCAGCATAGACCTCCTCCTTCTCTCCGGCTTCCTTCCTCGCTGTGTAACCTTCCCTGTTCATTCTACCATGTAATACCCTACAGCTCTCTTAAGTATTACCCTCCATCTCTTACGCTATGGAGCCATGTAGTAAGGGATGTACACAACACAACACACACACACACACACACCTTCCTTCAGTGGCAAAATGCAATTCAATCAAACATACATTTGCTCACTCTAATTAATTTGGCTGCCACTTTGAACACTATATTTGCTACACTGCATGTTATTCTGCAAGGTCACGGCTTCATGACTGTGAAGTCTGTGCGAATGTCTTGGTCCCAGCTTGTTTTTTCCTCACTTTACCAATGAAAACTAAATGATCAAACGGGGAACTCGCACTGCTTCTTAATAAGGCTTTAGCTGACAAAATTCACCCAAACTAACTGTAATAATAAGTGAATCCAGGTGAGTGAACCTTTTCTAAACCTTGAATTACTAGTCTATTATCCAGACCAGACAGCCCTAAAACACTGTTAATCTTGTGTTTTTATCTCTAAACTTGTATGCCCCAACCTCAGAAGTCCTTTCACTGTTAGTTTTACCTTTCACCTATCTGAGCCCATGACTATACTATCCAGTGTCATGTGACTATGTATGTATACTTGACCTGAATGCAGATGTGTTTGCCTATTTGTGAGTTGTTTGCAGACAATCCTTCCTCTGCTCTCCGCCTCTTTAAAATATCTGATCAATTAGTACGTGCAGTAGCTTGACAACATGTATACCAGGGCTGTCAAATATGTGACTTGTGGGCCTCTGGGGGGCTTTCAAAGGGGTCTGTGCAATGTTCTTTTGTATTTTATGACTTTTACTTAAATTTACTTTTACAAAAATTATATTCAAATTCAGTTGTGTTCTATCCATGTGAAATTTGATGTTTTACCATATTATTATTTTTTATTTCAAGAGTACTTGCAACTTCATAAGCACGAAAAAGCTTATGAGTATCGTTGGTCCATCCGCATTTGCTGACCTCGCACTGCAGCTTTAAAACTGGTTTAAACCGGCCCACATGCACTGGTATTTAGTTCTATCTGACCCGTGGCCTAAAATGAGTTTGACACCCCTGGTCTCTACTCCACATAACTGATAGTTAGATTGGAAACGTTATGGCTGGGCAAAAAAAATCAATAGTCAGATAAAATTTTATTATATTGTTCCAATTTCTGAATCAATTTGAAAATTCAAATATCAATACTTACGCTTTGGAAGTTATGCCACCATTTGCTTAAATACCACTTAAATTAAACCTCCATAGTCACAAATTATTATTTTTCTAATGCACATTAGATGGTCCACTGAAAGGTTAGTAGCAATTCTCAATATGTATAAAAGTCAACATATCAATATAGAATCGTATTGTAAGCCAACCCCTCCATACGGATTGAATTGATGTTGAAACCAATCATGATGCCTGATACCCAATCCGAGGTAACATTATATATAATATATATATATATATATATATATGTATATGTATATTCTGTTAAGTGTTAAACACTGATAATGTGACTCTTAGGAGAAAGTAAAAACTAAGGAGAGCACAGCAGTTTTGAGCTCTATGCTTAGTAGGCCTGACCCTACCAAAGTTTTTAGTTTGCTCACTCCTGTCTTTCATTATGATTTTCTTCTTCTTCCAAATAAATTTTTGGTTTTTGATTGACCTCCTTTGACTGTGCATTGGTGGCTATCATTAGTGCTAATTTGTGTGTGTGTGCGCGTGTGTGTGTTCTTGACACAATTAAGTCATAGCCTATAACTAGCCCCCTCCCACCCCCCGTTCTCCCTCCCACAGCCGCCAAAACCC